>JAHWFP010176881.1:7343-23695 GCA_023313725.1 Lithobius niger
CTTTCCTGAGCAACTTTTGGTTGTACAACATAAACACATGATTCATTCCTAATATGGTAATCCGTCATCGGACGAGTAGAAAAATGAGCACCGTTTTTACAAAACTAAATACGGGTTACACAGACGTAGAGATAGCAGGTTGGAAGAATACCTAGTTTTTGATAAAGTGGAAAACAGTAGTCACTTACTTTTTGAACATAACCGATCTGACAATTCGGTTTTACAGCTTAATAACGGGATCAATGGTATTTATGTAAGTGCCACCCCAGCATAAGACAACATTGGAACAACATTGTAAAATTCTGTAAAATCACTCCACCGCGGAAGTTGGGATCACGTTTTTTAGGGAAAGGTTGCAACCTTGCCTATTCTTCTAGGGGGGTCGAAACAAACAAATAAAAGAAGAAAGAGGAAGCCTGACAAAAGGGGACTATATCCAAAGGTCACGATGCCAGACCCTCTGGTCAGAGAGTGGTTGTCTGTCCACTGGCAGAAAGCTAATGCTGTTTGGCGTCGTGATTGGTCGTCGAGGCTCAACCGGACCCACCAAATGGACCCCCTTCCTCCCCCGCACGTGAGTGGCACGGAGCTGCCCTGATCTCATTAAGGGGCCCTCCAATCTGGTTCTGGATAGCCCTCAGAGTTCTGATAAGGGGGTCGCTGTGACGGTGAAGCTGTTCTTTGGTAGTACTATGTGATAGACTTGTCACAAGGCATGGGGTTTGTGGTAGGGTTGCTGGAAGTGGACATAGGGCAGTCTGAGAGATAGGGGTGTGGCCGTGTGTGTGTGGGTGGGTGGCTGAAGGGGAGGGGGTGACGGGGTTAAGAGAAAGTAGGGCTGTCCTTCTGTCAGTTCGTCAGTCTCTTCTCGAAGGTTCGTCATTCCGCTACAGTGGAAACTAATTGGATCTGGCCTTTGATCTGTAATGGGATTACGACTTTGATTTGGGCTTCGAACTGACCATTCGAGTGGGCGACACCTCGCTGTAACGAAGTCCGAAAGGAAAAGAACTAGAGTTGTCAAAGAAATGGAGAAACCCTGTGTTTTGGCGAGATATCCCTAATACGATACCTTACTTACCAGAAGACCATAAAGAGTTCCGTTAGCAGGAACGGGGAGCGTTAAGTCTGCACAGTAGATTACGGGAACAATGGTCCACTCGACGAACGGTTGTACTACAAAAAAACATATCCACCTTGTTATAATGAACCAGACATATCGTTCGCTTTGCTCACTCTATTGGCGTCGATCCATACGTCGTGCAATTTCTTTGATTCCAAGCGCATCACAAACTCGATGTACTGTTTATTTCGGCGTCAAATAATTGCAATTATTAATCGCAGTTCGTCCATCACATTCCTCAGAACGCCTGCATGTCATCTACATCATTCGAAGTTTGAAATACAATCTCAAAGTTCATCACACGTGTCAACAGTGTCTGGCCCAAAAACAAAGTAGACTTTGATACGTCGTGTTTCTGTTACTTCGTACTGATGCAAAACATGACGTCATAGTTTTATCAGGTAAAGTTTACTTTAGAAGGTCAACTTTGTAATTTGCATGAACAAACTATGACGTCATGAACAAACGTCAGGAGGGGTAAAAAAACTTCGACGTCATTTTTGAAGGTTTTTAGCGTATTTGAGGGTCATAAAATCAATATATAGTGATGAAAATAGGCCTAACGGAAGCGCAATTTAATTATCTTTCATTTGGTCCTACTTCCATCTTTGTAGGTGCCTTGGTTCCAGAGGAGTAGAGACACACACGCACGTGATACGTTTTTAATGGTGTAGATTTTAAAAGATTTGGTTTTTACATAAGGATAGGTGAGTCGGCAACCGGTTAAAGTACAAACAGATCTAAGGGCACGTTTACGCAACCACTCGCTTTTGCATTCTCGCAGCTAGAAGCTAGAAATCACCTCAAATTCCACCATGGCGGCGGTTTTATGTCTGCCGCCTTGCAACGAAAACAGCAAATAACGTGAGTTCAGAAGCGTTTAGGGAAAATTGTTTCGTCATGAGGAATTGTTTATATTATTGGCACGGATTATAAGACTGCAAGTATTTACTCAAACGATGTCGGATTTAGCTAATCCATTTAGCGTTGTTACCATGGCAATGTCACCTTTGCCATCGCGATTGAGTTCTAGTAGCGAGAATGCAAAGGCGAGTCGCTGGATAAACGCGCCCTAAGGATGTTGATTCAAGTCGCAGCACCAGGCGAGTTTTTATTTTCTGTATTCTGGCTACGATCGAATGAGTCACGTTAACCGTTAAACGCTTAAGGTATTTTTAATCAGAGTCAGTGCCATCCAGCAATTTTGTTTGGAGGGAACCAAAAAAATTGGATATTGGGTCAGAAAGTCCAAGAATTTTGTTTGAGGGGACAAAATAAAAATATGGAAAAAAAAAGTGGGTCCGAAAGCTAACGCATTTTTAACAGCTTCGGTTATTTTTCATGCTTTAATAATAAGCTTAATTTCAGAAACTTTCCTCGTGGCAGCAAATTCCTTACTTATTTGTTCAGCTTCGATGTAAATAATTTTTCGCACTGGGGGGGGGGGGGGGGTGGGAGGAAAGAGAGGAAACACTGGGCTCGAGAACGAATTTGAGTTGTTGAGAGCATTTGTAATATAAACCAACGTTACCCTACTTGAGGCGAAAAAGAGTGGCCTTCAGACGTTAGTAGAACAAAAACCTAGGTTCTTGCAATTGCTCAGTTTTACTGTTACTGTTACTGCTACAGGTCTCGGGTGGGGCTAGTGCCTAGTGCCCCTATCTGGGTGCGCCACTGATCAGTTAGCTACTCCTCGCGCCTAACGTAATTCTATATCAGAGCTGATTATAAGTAGGTAACGTCGCTTCTCCAAAAACGTGGTGTAAAATAGTACCTGTTTTTATCAGCGACACCAGAGGGCGAAATGTATCAGTCACAGTCTCTCCAACTTAACTTACACAATGGCGGCATCGACAGCGTTATTCACATCACTTTTCCGTTTTGTTGGTTTCACATAAACACTGGGTCCAAATGGCGCGAGAGAGATCCTTCAGCATCGGAATGACCACCGCGTGACATTCCACATGAAAAATTATTTTTCGACCAAGGGATGATATGATTTGGATTTGCAAGGAAATGACCTATACGGCATCAGTCAGGGTTCGTACACGGCCTCGAATTCCTTGAAAAACCTTAAATTTGAAAACCGATTTCGGCTGACAAATTATTTTTATTCATTTATTTAATTTTTAGCCCTAAATTAATATTAATGTCATGGCGTTAACCTCATTAACCAAACGAAGTACCCACTCGCAAAATGGAAGGCCACTTCAAGGCTCGCCGACAACAAAAATTCCAATTTTCAGGGTCTTTCGTGTCTTGAATTTTCGGTTTTCAAATTAGAACAGAATATTGGTTTGGCACGAAAAACCTTGAAAATTTGAATTTTTGTTGTCGGAGCCTTGAAGTGGCCGTCCATTTTGCGAGTGGGTACTTTGTTTGGTTGATGAGGTTAACGCCATGACATTAATATTAATTTAGGTATTACAATTAAATAAATGAATAAAAATAATTTGTCAGCCGAATTCATTTCTTCTGTAAACGATGCTCCCTTTGGATTGGCCTGGAGACAGAAAGAGAGATGTGCCGTGCAGTGCAAGCAATTCTAGCCAGAAGGGGCAGCTGAGCAAATACAGTTCCACTGGCGATCAGTTTCTGTAATCCTCCTTGCTCCTTATCTATTGGGGGAAGGAGGATATAATGTTCGTCATTGTTTACGACGGTTTAGCTTCCTCTGCAAAATAAGAGCACAATGGTGCCAATGTTGGTTGATATAAAAGGTAATGCTGAGTCTACTGTAGAGCCTTGAATTTGGTTGTAAGCTGGTCTTGGAAAAAGACTTGAAAAAGCCTCGAAATTGATTTTGTTTGTTATGTACAAACACTGATATTCAGTCTCCGTCTATGTTATTGGTATCGGTATGAATCGGTGCGCGCCGGTGCTGGTACTACGTTTTGGTCTAAGCAACGCTGCAATAGCTTGAAAAAAACTCGTATTTTCCTGAAGTCTTGAACCAGGCGAAATAAAGACACGCGGCTTGCGGCATTGAAAGCAACTTGAACTTGATTATTGTATGATCCATGTTGTTGCCGTGTTCAGTCATAGATGACGTCATTGGCGTAACGGTGCATTATGATGCTATGTTGTGGATTGGACGTTCAAAAAAGTGCACAGCCCGTCTCTACGGCGACATTTATGTGAGAATGAGAAATCCATAAAACCAAACAATGGCTAGCTTTTAGACACATCCCGTAATCCCTTTTTTGGCTTAGATGTTTGGAGCTTCACGGCTCACGCTAGTTAGCAATGGTGCTTATGTTAACCGCAGAAAGGAATTAATAATTCTAAGCTACATTATACCGTGTTAACTCCCACGAAGAATCAGTGACGGGGTGTTTCAATACTTGGCCTTCTGATGCTTACTAACCCACAAAATCATTTAGTGTTGTGAGGTAATGGCGGTGTTCCACAGGAATCCGTACTTGGGACCCTGTTATTTAAATCACGAAATAACGATTGAATTGGAAAACATGTACAGTGCATTTTCACAAGGCATTTTTTAAACATAGTAACTACTGCTTCGAGTGGAACACCAGCTTTCTTGATTGGAGCACCAGTGAACACCTTGGAGCATTGGAGAACCAGGCGTTATAAACCTTTTCCTTATAGTTCAAACTCATTTTTCGTTTATAAAAAAATCATTTCGATAAAAAAATAAGATTATGACGAAAGAATATGCGCAATCTTTTGGTGCAAGTCGTATGTCACTGGTTGTTTACCGAAATTCCCAATTCCTCCAACCCAATTTAGTTGAAACACCAGAACTGAAAACATAAGGACGGCAAAGGGACATGCCCAGATCATCTGTTCATTATGAAAAATTGTCATGACATGCAATGAAAAAAAATCATGACTATTTCATGACTAATTGGGGCAATGACTTATCATGATTTGTTATGATTTGTCATGAATGGGAGTCATGATTTATAATGATCTGCTATCACGATTTGTCATGATGTTCATGATGGTGCTTATTCATGATAATAAATCATGACAGTGAATCATGACAAATCATAAAAAATCATGATAAGTCATTGCCTCAATTAGTCATGGAATAGTCATGATTTTTTTCATTCCATATCATGACAATTTTTCATAATGGATTCGTTCACTGGGTATTGCAATTTGGCAGCAATACGACGTCTCGGGTCCTCAAAGGTTTTGAGATGATTTGAACAGCTTTGAGCTTTGTGAAATGTCGCGGACTCGCGGCATTGGAAGTGACACTCGTTGCAATTTAATAGTTTCACTGCAATATGCGGTTGTTTTTTTTTTAGCATCAACCCCACACATTCTATATTGATTTGTAACATTCTTAAAAACACTAACGCTGCACATTTTCAGAAAAGATCATTATCGTCTGGCTGTTCAATTCATAAATAACACTGGTTCGGCATTTGTATAGTTAGGGTTTTCATAGCACACATTTATACCTTTCCAGCTTAAATTACAGATGCAATGCCTTAAGACAGAAAGCCATCTCTCCAAACCACAGTGTTACTTTTTTTTCTTTATTTTAAAGTCCCTAATACAAAGTAATTAATCTTATTTTGAAGAGAAAATTGCACACAGCCAATTACCTCGAGCACTGTCCAATGCTGACAGCATTCAGAATAATTTTCATAGTATTGTTTTGGCTGCTCTAAGCTTTTTGAAGCCTTGGAGCACGTTCACTGGAATACACTATTCGCTACACTAGTTGTAACTACTCAGGGAGTGGACGAGAGGTTTCAAGTATCAAACTCAATTCAAATTCACTCCTTACTGCACATCTAGGGGACTATGCACAGAGTACCAATATTAGGCACTGAACCAGGTTTGCAGCCTATTCCAGTCCTATTGAGTATTCAGAGAGACAACCTTTCGAGCTGCTTCTTCAACACCGACTGAGAATCCTCTGTTCCCGATGGCTTTTATACCAGCTGGAGCAGAGGATTCCCGCCAAGGATATGAACAGTTAACTACAGCGATCCGGTTCCATGTAGTTGAGCAGTTGGACTCGCCGTTGCCTTGCTGCTGGCGCTCGGCCAGATCCCTAACCAGACTGAGGAGAATTTCGTGCGAAGCGATGCGTTACTACGTGCCTTCAAGGTTAAAATTGCTTCATCACTCAAGTAGTGAGTGTGGCCTTTATTGACCGATGTTGACGTCTTTGGTAAACCATCCTGCGACGTCATGCAGCTGTGAGCAGCCAGTCTGGTTTGGGCTTTCGGTGGCAATTAGACAGGCGCGCTTGCAGCCATGTAACGAAAAGGTACACCGCGAAGTGTTGGCTTCGTGTTGCATCTTGCCTTTCACGTAACAGACGGTTACATAGTGATCATTGGGGCTCCTCTGACGAGGACGTTGTTGCAGAACCCCACCTTTGCAGCAATTTCGGCAGGATGGCTTTAACTTTGACGGTGATGTAATGATGAAGCGGTAGCGGATGATGGAAGGGAGTCAACGATAGACTTCATCACTGCGAGTTAAACGACTGAACATTGATTGGGTAATTTAGACATTTCAATAAATCGAAAATGAGGTTTATACGAAGGTAAAAGTAATCAATGAGTGCCAGACTGGTGGTTCATATTGATGGTTTATTAATGTTCGCCTCTAAGGCGCGTTTACGCAACCACTCACCCTTGCATTCACGCAGCTGGGATTTAATCGCGATGGCAAAGGTTTCGTTGCCATGGTAACAACGCTCCCTGAATTAGATAAATCCGACATCGTTTGAGCAAATGCTTGCAGTCTTGTAATTCGTGACAGTAAAGATAAAGAATTCCTCCTGACGAAACAATATTCCCAATCGCTTCTAAAATCAATTATTGACTTGATCCGTTGCGAACTGGCGGAGCTAAAACCGCCGCCATATAGAAATTTCAGATGATTTCCAGTTTCTAGCTGCGAGAATGCAAGAGCGAGTCGTTGTGTAAATGCGCCCTTACACTCGGAGGTGGCAGACTAGAGCCAGTAGGGTTTTTAAGTTAGGGTTAATCTAAGCTTATTTGACATCTGGGGCTTGGGGCAATTATAGTAAGTTGGTCCTAGTTAAATTGGAGGAGGACTTGTCAGTTCAAGCAAGCGGAAGGGAATGCCTCAGTTAAACTGGGAATAGAATAGCATAGAAGGTGACGACGGCCAATAAGCTTAGAGCTTTTTGCTGGCCAAATTGGCAGATGTTAAGTGAAAGGTGTCACCATCATGTCGATTGTTTTTTGTCTCATGATGGAGGAAACCAGACTACCCGGAGGAAACCCTTGTGCAACAGGCGGGAAACAATCGAAGGAAAACCGTACACTTCCCTTCACCAGGATCGAACCCGGGTCAGAAACCAGAGATGTATGTACAGCCGGGACCAAGACGCCTATCGGATTTGACGCCCAAGTGCTCATGGCTACCTGTGCACACAAGGCATTTAGCCTCATCTCTGCAACAGTGGTTTTACATTTGACACTTGATATGTAAAATTTGACTGTATATTTAAATTGTTTTGAAACTCCGAAACCAACTGCATATCTTCCCAGCTAAGATATTGAACTTGATTATTGCGCACTTCCTGAGTCCAGACATAGACGATGTCATTGTCGTCGCAGTGTACTGCGATGCTGAGTGGTGGATTGGAAGTTGAAACATTTGCGCAATTGCGTATTTGTCAAGGGCCCGTCACTATAGTGACACTCAAATTGAGCGTGACCAATCCATAAAATATATCTATCATTTGGACACATTCCGTATTCCTTTCTTTTTTTTTCATTTGCTGAGACATTCGGAGCGTCATTGCTCGCACTGGCTATGTCGTACTGGAGCCGTTACGGTACTTGTGGCCACAATTCCATCTACATAATACTGTGCTAACTCTCACGAAAAGTCAGCTGTGGCGTGTTTCGTTACTTGGCTTACTGATGCTTCTTAACCCACAAAACCGTTTAGCGTTTTCTTGTAGTGGTGGTGTTCCACAGGAATCAGTACTTGTGCCCCTTCTGTTTAAGCCACCAAACCATTTAGTGTCTTAAGGTAACGCATACCTGTACCACCACTAAACTATAGAGTAAAATCCATGTTTCAGAACGTAATATTTACGTCTAACCGCACACTTTACTCGAAACTGAAACATCTCGAGATCCCATCCAGGACTTACCCTCCAATCTTTCAAGTGGATACGCCCAGCGTGGGCGGCACAATCCTTCCGCTCTAATTAAGGGGCTTTGGCTTGGCCCTTCAGCCACAACGTCCCGTCACCCCCCTTCCCCTTACCCTCCCCCAACCTTCGCATCCCTCTTTTCTTTCCCTTGAAGTCCTGGCATCTCCCCAATTATTGGTCGCATCCCAGAAAGAAAAGTCCTTTCAGGGGTTAACCTCCATTGTCGGATAGCAGCTTCAACCATCACACATACCCATCTTTCTCCCTTCTTTTTCCTCAGGCCCCACCCCACCCCCACAGTCCAGTGGAGCCCCCAATCCCCCCTTCCCCACCCCATCCCACTTCGTCAGTAATGAGGGGGCGTTGGGTGTGGGCGACTCGTATGGAGCTTCAGGACCCATCTGGATGGACTGAAATCTCCAGGTTCAATGGTGCGGTAAAGTTTCCCCATGTATTGTGGCTATAAGCTATCCTCGGCTGGGAAGAGAGCATCCTCCCTCGAGAAGCGGTATTCCGAGGACGACTCAATTCCGAATATTGTACTACGTCCATTCTCTTGTGCCTAATGCGGTTAACGCACAGTTAGATGCGCGTTTACTGTTGTGGATTCCTATCTTTACATTTTGGTGGTTTTTTGAAGGTAGCACGGCTACAATGTGCAACTTTTAAATCGTTTATAATGTGATAATAAATAATAACAAAAATTTGTAGGGTTGGGGGAGGAGAATTTATAATTTTAAAAAGTCCATATTGAAACGTCTTACAGTCATTCCTATTAGTTCCGTCCGAGTTTTCAGAGCGCGCCACGTGTTCCATCTGGTAACTTTGCTAATTTTTCAGCTCAAATCTAAAGTAAACTAAACTATAATTAAGCTAAACTAAATAATAATTAAATACAAGCTAATATAGTTTCGTTTAATTTTAGGCTGAAAACTGAGTAGAAACTCCCACATAAAACTCATGGCGCCCTCTATAAACTTAGACGGAACTAATAGGAATGAATCTAAGACGTTTCAGTAGGGGGTCTCAGTCACAAATTCTCCTCCCCAACCCTATAAATTCTTGATAATAGTTAAAATGTTTTATTACAGTGTGTAAATTACAAAGTCACGAAGTTCACTAGGAACTTGTTTGTGCAAAGCAAACAGTTCTGCAAGAAACAGTAATAATAAGTAACCCAGTGTAACAAAAATAAAGCTTTTAATAACTTAAAGTTTACGTACAGTAAAATGACTTCAAAAAGTTATTTTAAAATAAAATTAGTTCCGACAAATTAAAATTAAAGTTATTTACAATAAAAAAAATAATTTTACAGTAGTCAACAATTCAAGGGTGTAAGATTTAAGAATTACCTAATGAATCCAGTTAAAAATGTTATTTGAGCAAAATTCTTAAAAACTTCTAATAGTGGTAAATGACTCGCTAAGCTGATTAAAATGTAGGGAAAAATGAAAGTCTTGACATTTGGTACCATAGCTGTTTCTACACTTATCTGCTGGCAGCATTGTTTTACTGTGTCTGTTTTGTTAGGTATTTTTTTTATATTTCTGGCTTTCATAGCTGGTCTTTTCACAAAGAATCTTTTCGACATAACAGCGTAATTTTGAAGTTGCGTAGCATAAAGTTATTTTTCTTTCTTAAAAATCTTTTTTTATGGATAGATTATGTCCGTAGCCAAACAATGTCTTGACAGCCTTATTTTGTATTCTCTGTAATTATTTGGATTAGATCACGAGCTCCAAAACCATAAACTCCTACCCCATAAGACGATGGGAAGTTATTAATATGATATAGGTTCTATAAAGCATTATAAATAATTAATTTGTTTTCCTTTGTTTAAGAGACTCCTAAGTTTATACAACTTCGGTAAAATCTGTTTCAGTTTAGTAAACATTTTTTGAAATGTTCCAAAGTTTATCAAGGTACTTAGCATTATTGGTTAAACAGGATGGAAAGCCACGGCTCGACAACGGTTACATAAATACGGATGCAAACCTATTTACGTTGCCTTTTGGACTTAAATGTCAGACTGCCTGAGCGGGGAATTAAACCCACGACCTTTGAAACCAAAGGCGTAAGCGGTAGGACTCACGCCTTTGGTTTCAAAGTTCATGGGTTCAGTTCCCCGCTCAGACAGTCTGACATTTAAGTCCAAAAAGCAACGTAAATAGGTTTGTATTTATTTAGCTTTATTAACATGAATGAGTTCGTAACACATAGAATTACAATTGCCATCTCTTTTGCAACACTGTCTAGGAGCCATAAGTTTTTCCATTTCTAATTACCAAGTGTGTCGTTTGAAAATTCAGCATTTATGTAGATTTTTCTTCCGAGTAACCCTGTTATCATTCAGTAGCCTTTACTCTAAGCCCAGGATTTCTTAATAAGTGAACGTCTTACTAAATGAACGTTATTGTTTTGTTGTTAAACAAATAATTGTGTTATATTGACTTTTTTTTAGCAGCGAATTGTACATTTTGTTTCTTTAGCACTATGCAGAGGAGTTGTCACTGGCATGGTGTTTTTTTTCTTTTACCTGACTTCACATGTTTATTAAGGGCGCGTTTACGCAACAAGTCATTCTCGCTCGCCGAATGCTATTTGCTAGTCAACCGTTATTTATTTATGATTAGTTTCCCGTTGCTACTAAATGAATGCGGTAATAGATAAGAAATTGTATGTAGTATAAACAACAACACGGATAAAGAACAAAGTGCTACAGTAATTTTAAACATTGCTACAAGATTGTTGTCATTTCACGCTATTTCCAAAATTTGCTATTCTCCCTCAAAGTACAGGTTCTAGGACTGATCAAACGTCGGTAGAATAAATAGCTTCTCGCAGCGAGAATTCAAAAGCCAACATGACGTCCATTTCGTGGCTATCTAATCGAAAACAAACCATCAAATGCCGGCATACAAAAAGGAAAAAGGAATACAAAAAAACAGTCCGTCGTCTTGTATTGCAGTAAAAATTGTTTTCTTATTGTCATAAATCGACGCTCAAATGTTGCAAGCATCTTTAACCGTGTCACGAAGCACGAGAAGATTTGCTTCTGCGTCGTTGCCATGGTTACTAATACGCATAGACAACTCGAAAGCCGCATACACCGGTAAAGGCGAGAAGCAGCCATCAGATTTAGTATTAATCAAGTAAGAGCAAGTAAGCGAGAAAACTGTCGTTGCGTAAACGAGCCCTAACCCCGATTTGCGATTTTTATGTAAAATCACGTATCAGAAGGTAAATAAAAACAAACAAAAAAACAACAAAACAAAGTTTCACTTTCGTAAGTTTCAGTTTCAGTCTCGCCTAAGGAGGAATGTGCATGTTTTTTTCTCTTTTTCGTTTTTTAAAATTTGTATTTGTATTTATTACAGGCATCTGCTTTCAGCCATCTGGCAACACTGCATTACGTTGACTTTAAGAGTTCATTGTTTTTCATCAGCATTTTAGCTAAACGACTGGCTCCCAAATGCGAGGTCCGCAGCGAATGTGGCGTTATTGTGTCTGCTCTCCTGATTTCGAATTGTTCGCCACGATGTGAAGGCGTTGTAAGGAACCGTTCATTATTTATCAACCGGGGTGTGGTGGGGGGGGGGGGGGGGGGGGGGGGGGGGGAGATAAGGGGGCCCACGAGGTGCTGTCAGGAGAATGGTGGGGTCAGGAAAGGAAGTAAAAGCAAGTTATAGAATGTTAATATAATAAATTTATTTACTTCAGCACATCCCACAATGTATTAAAGTAGGCCCAGTTCCTTCCGTACACTCATTTCACGAAACTGAAATTTTAATACAATTTTTTTTGGGGGGAAGGGGGGCAAAAAAAATCACTAACACCAAAGGGAGGGGGGGTCATGATTTTTTTTTTATATTGATGACAGCAATCCGCCAGTCCACCTTCCTTAATAAATAATGAAAGGTCTATTTGTTCCTATTAAATTTGAGCATAAAGGTACCACAAACCTTTTTTTTTTGCTTTGCGCCTATATTCCTGATTTCAGTGAGATGAGAAAAAGTACAGCACCTCAAAACGATGCGAGAAGAATTTTACAGGTCAGAACAAGGTTCTGGTATCGTTACCTACCCCCTGACTAAAACGTTTGAACCGATTCAATACCACTGTGTACCACCGTTAATCAACTATTATTTCCCGAACTATGCCGAAGGGCAGCCAGCAGCCAAGTCCGGCGTGACATGTCAATGCACACGATAACCCTCAAATTGTAAAGCTTAAAGTTGAGACTACAGCGCAAACGCACACGCAAGCTGTGGTCGATGTCTACGGACAACCCTCAATCCCCCCCCCCCCCCCCCTCTTCCCATCCCACCCCAATCATCCCAACCCTTTCCCGAATTGGCCATTGAAGCTGCCACGAATCTTGGCTTGGGCGCACGAGTTAACGATACACGGACAAGGGAAACCGAACCCTTTTGTTCCATTCAACGTTAGGGGGTAGATGGGTAGGTGGGCTGGCAAAAGGATATAGGGGCGTCGGGGTGTGTGGTGTCGGTTGGTAGAAGGATTGGGTGTGCGGAAGAGTGATTGACATTGTCTGCCGCGTTCAATTCAACTTCAACATTCTATTCTTGCGTTCATTCACTCAGCCCACCGAAACAGAGGACATTCGAGGCGTTCCAAGCTGTAGCTATTGGTGAACCGCGCCAACGACGGCAAAATGGCAAAGCCTTTTGGACGGGGAGTTGGTGGGTGGGAGGGGGGACATCCAGATTAACTCTATTGGCAAGAAATAAATCTCTTATCCCCGCAATCCAGGCTAGCTTCGAGAAGGATCCAGAATGGAGGGTCGGTCGTTTGGCGGGCGATGGCGCTTGATTTCATCTCAGTCCAATCAGACCCAAGCCAGGCGGCTCATCATAATCGCGTCGCTTCGTTACAGAACCTCAGACGGGCGCGAACGCTTCGCCTCTCCTTGCCGCTTCCCACCCCCAACTGGAATGGTTCCCCTCCTTCCTTCCTCTGCAGTGTTCCAGTTAATACTTATTATTTTTTTCGCTGCGCGCTGCGTGTTATGGCAATAGTTGGCTGACTTTCTGCTAGATGGCGACACGTGTAATTACGCCTAATTACGGCTGAAGGTGTTGAAAACACGGTTTGCAACACTGGTTTGGTGTGTATGTCAATGTTTGACCGCGTTAGGTTTCTTCAAATTGTTGTGCACACTGGCTAGCAAACGCCGATTTCCGTTTGCTTCGCTCATTCAATCAGCGCATCCAGTGACTCAAATGCCCCCTCCCCAATTCCCAATGACCCCCCTCTTTCTAATGATCACTTCCATTATATTCTTCCATGTTTTTTTTTTGTTTTTTTTTTAGAAATTCTAACGATAAACAGGCATGGCAACTTATTACCTATGAGTATGCTCTCCTTCCACAAGCCACAGCGCTTTCATTGTAAAACCCTGTGTACACGTCATTTATGCAACTGCCAGTCGAATCGCTTTAGAAAGATTGTTAAGACTTCTTTAGAAACTCTACAGAATTCTTGCTATAGATTCTTTATAAAAATAAAAAAAAAAACATATTCGGTATAAAGAATTCTGCAGAGCTCTGCAGAATCTATAAAATTCTATACAGCTTTATAGAAACCCCTTAGAGCTGTTTGGAACATTTTCTTAAGGGAGGTGTGATCTGCCGAACTTGTCATAATCTCCTCCTGATTCCGGGATTCCCAAACCCTGTCACACCTGCACGTACAGCAGTTCTTGGTATCACGCAACTATCATGCCGAGCTGTAGCATGATTGGCATATTGAAACTTTGTAGAACTCTAAAACTACAATTTTGTAGAGCTCGACTAAGAAAAATGGTTGTTTACGACCCCTGAATGTCGTGCGATGCTTCCCTGCCTGCCTGAGTGTTGGGCGGGATGCCACCATACTCGGTGATAGCCGTTCTACGTAAGTGGCGAGGTGGCGTGATGGTTAGCCTGACCGTCTCATGCGCCGGTTGTCCCAGGCTCGAGTCCAGCTTCAGCCACCCCTGGGAAGGGAAGGGCCCTGTGATGTCTCATGCGAAAGTCGATTATGCCATGTAAAAGATCCTGGGAATTTCCGGTGGGATATACCTAGCAAAATTGTCCCTCTCTCCGTCTGGCAATATAGCTAACTTTGGGTATGGGTCAAACAACAACAACATCCGTTCTGCATGTGCTAAAATTCTTGGACAAGCATTGGTGTTCAATCTGTGTATGTATTTTTCATCTTTCAATTTTGTAGGCGTTTTGCTGTTTATGGCGTCTGTTTTGTATGTGTTTTAGATTTTCGTTCTATTTCATGCTCGTGTATATGTTGTATTTTGCGTGCGTATTTTATTTGTGTGAAATAATCCAACCGTTTTGTTTGTTTGATTAGTGATGTAGATGTGTGCGTGTGGACGGAGGCTGCATACCACAATCCTTGTTCCCTGGAATTGGAGTTCAAATTATGGTTCGTTACGTTCTTGTGAACTCTAATCCGTGTTTATTCGTGAGTACGTAAAAAAAAACATACTTTAGGATGTAAACTGAAACATACGTACGCAGAACTCATCCATGTCTGCCACGAGTGTTATTTTTTTTTCCAGACCTCGTTACTTCAAGTTTGTCCTCCGCTCTCGTCATGGCGGCTTTCTTTCTAAGTGGGTCGGTCGATGGTGAGGTATCAAAGAGTTAAGAGCTAGCCAAACCCAGAGAGCCGCGGGAGGCCGGGAGAGTCGTGATGGGAAACCGTAACGAAGTATTGTGCCCTTTTGAGTCGCTCACTGAGATGAAGCAATTCAATTGCCCAATGCCGTCCCACCGTCCTTGCAGCAGAGGCGTGTTAGCAGCGACTGTAGCTGCTGTTGTTGCTGCTGCTGCTGCCCCTGATGCGCTTCGTGTCTCTTTGCTACACTGCACTGCTGCGAGGCGAGGCGGGAAAGACAGCCACGGGGGCTGCTTTTGTGGCCAGCAAACTAATAGGGTTCTAGTGGACGGGACTGCTGTTTCCCATTGCAAAGCGAAGGCGTACGCGGCGGTGGACACGCACACTGACTGTACTCTTTTGATCTAATTTCCAAGTGTTTCGGTTTCTTTTTTCTTTTTTTGTTTCTTCGTTCTTTTGGAAGTGGGCCCACCTGCAGGCTGTTTTGTCTTTTTATTCACTTTGTCGTTCTATCTATTATGTGTGCGGTTCGTGTCTTGTATGGAAGTTGTTGGTAAAATGGAGTTAGGAGAAGAAGAAGAAGAAGACGTTGGGGGCGGCTCTTAGAAAAGATTAGCTTGTGTCCACCGAGAAGTCTGGAAAAGTTGCTGCCTATTTTGTTGTGTTGTTTAAGGGCATAAAGCTTAAGACAAGCCCACACGATACGAACATTGTCGAACGTTAAAGGGCTATACCTCCCAGAGCCATTTTTCTCGATCCACCACATCAAGTACTATCGCACTCTTAGTTGGAATTCTGAAGCAGATATCTTCCCTTGACTCAATGAGACAGCGGGGGTATTTAAAATATGATTCTCGCTCGGCAAATTATTTTGCAGAGAGGTCCCGAACTTCAATTTCCCTTATATACATTGGAAAAAACCAATGTTTGAACATATTAGAAATTAGAGGAAACCCAGCTAAAAAAAAAGGAAAAGAACACTTGGCAATTGTCTACGTGCTAGGGATAGAAATATTCCGACAAAACTCAGTATTTCGTGATTTATTTAAATATTCAATCACCGTCGCAGTTTTACAGGTTTAGACATTTTCGTGTGGACAAAACGTTAAACAGGGAGTTAGTTTACTGGAATAAGGTATTGAGGTGTTCGACAAGCGAATAAAGGCGGTTCATCACGCAACGGGTTTTCGATCTTATTTAGTGACGTCTGAGCACTGAGTAATTCAAGTATTATTAGCGGAGCCTCCCACGTTAATCGTTATTTAAATCGGCAGAGCTTCTCGCAACGGGACAAGTCTTAATGATTTCATCTCGTGACGGAATACGGGGAAAACCAATGGTAGACATTGACTCAATGCCGGGATCTAGAGATGCTAAACAGTTGAACGCTAGACGAATACACGCTACGCGGGGGTAGTCCTGGGGCATATGTAGTCCCGTGGGATTTTTCGTGATGAAATT
>JAHWFP010176882.1:0-36839 GCA_023313725.1 Lithobius niger
TCCTCCTCCTTCTTTCCTCCGGCCCTGCATGCACTGGTTAAATGTAAATTAGTAGTTAATAACATTTATGTTATAGTGGCAGCACTTTCAGTTATAGTATATAAACGATCGTCCTAATTTTTATTTCTTGTAGTTCGAAGAATCTATTTATTATTGTTATTATTATTGACGTCAGTGAACCCTGGTTATGAAAAAATAAGTCATATAACGGTTGGAAAACGATGATTAAAGCTATTTAATTCTGGAAAAGATTCTTTGAGAACTGGGATATTAGCCGTTTTCGTTTTTTTTGCTTCTGCTACCCATGTTCCTTTGTTTATTATTCCCGTCTCTCCCTCAGAAGCTCTTGACGATTCTGTACATGACTGTTAGTCACATTGGATTAAAAAGTTATAAATGAATGCCATTGCAAGCGAATAGCAGATCAACTAATTTTACACAAATAAGCGTCGAGGATCCTGTGTATTCAGCAAACAACTTTAATGACTTGCAAGTTTACCACTGTGTTCGTTGGATGCTAATTCAAGAAACATATAATTTTGTAAGTATAAGCAGAAGTACCGTAATCACCTGTAACAAAGTGTTGTAGCCTTATGACCAAGCTGTCGACGCTCCATTAAGCCTCATCCCCCTCCCCCCTTATGAGGTGTTTTCAAACCGTATTCGACGTTGTGTCTTACGGTTTGTGTCGAAAGCAAAATGGAGGTGATGAAAGCGATCAAGTCAAGACTAGAGCCCTAGGACTCAGTCCTGCTTTTGAACCTGACATACCGTAACTGTGGGACTGTTCAAGTATTTGCCATTTTCAACCTCCCCGCCCCCCTCGTCATCAATATTCATCAATTGCTCAAGTCCCACCAGATTAAAGGCTGGTTGCCACCAAACAAAAGTTTGAAGCATCAAGTGCCATCGAGCGCTATATAGTTCTCTCTAGCATTTGCTCGCAACAAGCAGAAGAATGAACAAAGAAATATCGTTAAACACAACAAACAAGCCACGTTCCTTCTGAATTGTTTAGTAAAAATTTGGTACGCCGTAGTGCAGCTGGGAGTAAGCCATAAAGATTAATGATACTAATGTCACTAGATGGCGCCACAGAAAAATATAACGAAAATCGCCTGGCGCCATCAAGTGACATTAATATCGTTAATCTTTACAGCTTTTCTCTAGGTGCACGAGGGAGTAAAATTGTTGTTCAATAATTAAGAAGTCACGTGGGTTGTTTGTTGCATTTAAAGGTTTTGCTTTGTGCATTCCTACGCTTGCTGCGAGAGAGAACTCGATAAGGCTAGATGCTGCAACGTTAATTTGGTGGCAAACCACCCTTAACGTCATTTCTAACTTTACCCCCTCCCCCAAAAAGACCTGTTTTCCCTGTATATCCACAGTTTTCTACATATACTTTTTTTTGCCTATTTCCACCCTTTAAAATTTTGTTTTACTCGGGTAGAGGTGCTAACATCATCAACTGGCCACACTCTCCCCCCTCCCCTTCTCAGCATTCATCACCAGTAGGTGAACCCCCTCCCCACTTCAGTAGTGGCGCCAGCCAATTCCAGATAGGGGGACAATGATTCCCCGACAGGGGGGCAAAGAAAACGAACATTTTTGGTTTATATTTGTACTACTTTAGTAGGGGCCCGGCGAAACCAGCTAGGGGGTGTGGGGGTGCGCTGCAAGTTCCTCCAGCGGGTTCCGGGGTGGAGCCCCGGAAGCTGAAGCATTTTACGCTATTTGAGGGCCTATTTTGGGCTTTCCAAGACACGTTTGCACCACATTGTTAAGCAAATGTGATGGTTTTCGTAATCATTCTTTAGCATGAGAAGTCGTAAAAACATAATTGTGACCAAAATTCTGTTTTTTTTTACACATTTTATTTACAAATTAAATTAACTGATGAATTTTTTTTTTTCAAATATTATTAAATTAATGTTAACTAACACTGAGTAATTTAGGTTTGAAAAATATTTAACCATAGCAAGAACGGACAGTTGGCCGTCATTCATGTTGTGCGTTAGGCTTTTAAAATCGGGCCTTTTCCTTTTAGAAATAACTGGTAAGACATTGGCATCCCAAACGTGTCTCATAACTAAGATGCCTGTCAAAATCATGGAGTTGACGGTATAACGCAGCACATCAATTTTCAGTTTAGCCACTTACTGTACACAATTTTCGCTCAGTTCATTGGTATCACGAATTCAAATGACGAAAACTTAACAACTTTTGTTTTGTACATATTTAGTTAACGTTTCTGCATTAACTAAGACGTCCCTTAAATATGGAGGTTATGAGGGACTGCTCAAGCAAAACGGCAAACTCATATTTTGAGCGTTTCCTCCCCAAATTTTTACGAATTTTATGTCGTCGTGTGGACTCGTGTGGACTCGTGTGGGCTGTTCCCCGACGACAATCTCGGTTACTCCCCGACAGAAGGGCAAGGCTTCCCGGACAGGGGGTTCTCGCCCCCCCTGCTCCCCCCTTGTGGCGCTACCACTGCCCCACTTCTTGATGACGTGAAACATGACAAGTTGTCACAAAGCATACACCAAAATGCGAGCAAGGCCGGGGATATCCACCTGACTATTCACTTCTTTTTTTGCTAATCTACACTTTTTAACTGTTCACATCAAATAGAGCCAAATTCTGCAGTTTGAACCAGAAAAGTAATTCAACACCCAGATCATGTAGTGCTTTCACAAAGCAACTCAAAACACTAGCTTTAATTACACCAATGGAAGTGATAAGGGCACTCAAAATTGTACTGTGACTTACGCAGTCATTGATTTGCTACCAGTGAATTTACCTGAATCAAAATGTCTCCTACACTTTTCTAACGTTCTTAACACCAATGGAAGCGTTAAGGGAACTCAAACTACCCTACGACCTACCCAGTCATTGATTTACTACCAGTGAATTAACCTGAATCAAAACGTCTTCTTCATTTTCCTAACTTTCTTAACAACAACAGAGGTGATAAGGGAACTAAAAACTGCACTGCGGCCTACCCAGTCATTGATTCACTACCAGTGAATTTGCCTGAATCAAAACGTCTTCTACACTTTCCTAACTTGCTTAACAACAACGGGTATTCAAAATTGCGCTGCAACCTACCCAGTCATTGATTCACTACTAATGAATTTACCTGCATCAAAATGTCTCCTTCACTTTCTTAACTTTCTTTACAACAACGGAGGTGATAAGGTAACTCAAAATTGTACTGCGACCAATACACTCATTGATTCACTACCAGTGAATTTACCTGAATCAAAACGTCTCCTACACTTTCCTAACATTCATAGCAACAACAGAGGTGATAAGATAACTCAAAATTGTACTGCTACCAACCCACTCATTGATTCACGACCAGTGAATTTACCTGTATCAAAACGTCTCCTACACTTTCCTAACATTCTGAACAACAACGGAGGTGATAAGGGGACTCAAAATTGTACTGCGACCTACTCAGTTATTAATTTGCTACCAGTGAATTTACCTGCATCAAAACGTCTCCTACACTTGCTTAAATTCCCACGTCAAATAGAGCCTACCTAAACACAATTTAGTGGTTTAAATGGTCAGTAAGCCTCTGTGGACAGCAGCCACACAGCCAAGTGGTAGTTTACCCTCCACTTAACATATAGTAAACTTTGCTAACAGTATGATCGCCAATTAGAGCCCCGAATTTGATTACACTACCTAGCAAATAATTTGAACACTTTGTCCTATTTTGCTGTGCTCCAAATAATGCCCCGTGTTTTAATATTTTGCTGTAGACCTCAATAAAGAGTATCTTGATATGTTTGATCCAGCAACAACAACATACAGACCCGATAACACTTTCAAGTTCCTGCAACTATATTTTATATTGATGTTTAGTGGTTATTTCTTTTTATCACTACACATCCAGGTACTTCGGATGTGCACAAAATCAGAGTACGTGACAAAGTTCAGGGTAGCAGCAAGAGTATCAAGTGATTTGAAAAGAAGAAAAAATTCACCCATAAGAAGAGTTTTGCTCTCTATTATCGGCCGTAGTTGTAAGTGACTCTGCGAAATCTTATCTTAAAACTGAATCGGATATATTTTCGTGATTATAATTAATTATATACCAGTTATGATAATACTGGTATTTTGTAAATCAAACGTAAAATCAGAGAAATCTGACCATGGGCTTAGTTCTGTGCAACATCCTTAGCACAAAACAATTAATTACTTTGTTTCACTAGCTCAAAATACTGCAACGAGCATAAAATAACAATATCAATCTCCCTATCAACTTGTAAGATATGTAAAGCCTGCACTTCTGCTGCGAATCCATCATCGCTACCGCAATACAAGCGTGACAATGAATGCATCACAGTGCCTCCTGCCTGATCCTTACCTCTACCTTACTATGGTTTTTTTCTACTGTGTCTGTCGCCTGCTTGATATCCCGGACAATTGATGGTTGAAGTTCTGTATTAAAGTCTGGTATTTCTGGAATGCACAATGATAGTCGCCCATCACCGCATCATACGGGTACAGATGCACAGCGGTAACTCTCGATCATCTTGACCCAGTCGCACGTGTTTCACCCACATTTAAGCTGCAAAAGGAACGTTGAGTCGAAGCACAAAACCATTCTCAAGCAATGCAAAATTGATCATTGCAAAATTGAATCGAAATTTATCTTTTGGACTCGGCAAATTTATGATATCCTGTACATTCATTACAGCTTCTTTCAGAGCTTCATTAGAGAACCCATCAGTTTAGTCAGCACTCAATGGTTTATCGACTCCGTGTTGCACACCATTTTATGTTTGCACCCCACAGGTTCCTTTATGCCAAAATCTTGACAACCGGAAATATGTTGATTAGGGTCATTTGGGAGTCGAAGCTCTTCTACTTGCAATTCTGGGCAATCTGGCTGCAAATCCGAGGCTTTTTCCTGAGCTAGACTGTCGTGAGTGTGTACACTGGTTCCAGTTAAATGATGACAGACCTATTGACCGTCATAGACCTCCCACTCGCAGGTTCGTGACTGGGTATATGGTGCCTCGCCCTATCTTGGCCCCAATGTAGTCTGGGAAGGCAAATGATAGCGTGACTGTTGACAGAAATCATACCTCACTTGCCGAACAGTCACAAACATAGATGGTATCGTAAGCAATTTAACACTGGACTTATCCATCAGTCATGGTTCCATTTTTTTATCGTTTTACATGACACTTCAACGCCATGTCCCACTCCAGTTTGTGAACGTGCACCGTTTTTTATCGCCTCCAATAGTTCATTCCGCTTACTCCATGACACGTTTGCTAGTTCCTGACTCATCTCGTCTTCATTCCACGTTTTATTTCCGTCACTTCTTTATTCGTTTTCCTCTCTTTCCAGCTCATCGTCCAGGGAACCACAACAGGACATTTGCTAAGCGCCATTGTACGTTGCTACACTGGCCTCTTTGTCTTTCGAAAAAAAAACACGGCGCCCAGTCCGAGTAGGATAATTTTTACCAAACCAAATAATACACAAATCTTTCTTGCACACAAAGATAATTACCCCCAGAAATACCTGTTGCTGCTGGTTTCAACTGTCGATTATTACGCAATCTATTTTCTCGTCGTGGTTTTTTTTTTACATGAGAAGCCCATGTTGTAGACTAACTGGCGGATTCATTCACGGCACTTAGCCACCGTTGACTCCTAAGGATTCCAGGATTCCAATCCACTTTGACAGCGCCAAGTGTAGAGTTCTTATCTACCAAATAACAACTTCCTATGAGAGCTCAACCAAGAAATTCTTGTAGAAAACTCAAATTAGTTCTTCTCTTTGTATTAACACTTTGGCGATTCATCGGTTTGTGTTCTCTTCAGTCACTACCTGCATTCTGCAAGCAGCTCTTGAGTGCGCACCGCACACTGCATGCTGCACAATGCATTGCACGTGCGACAGCAGACAGCAATAACTAGGTAGCGGCTAGATAGAGCTCCTTCCAGCCTGAACAATTTGCTTGGTACATACTACTCTATTAACCAAACTAATCAACCAAAGGATGCTTTGTGACGTTGTTTTTCTTAATTTCAGCAAGGCATTTCACCTGTGTCTCAAACATATAAGCAAACTTTGCTTCCTTGTTTTTTCCCTCCACCACAATTCCCTCTCTACAACCTTACCTCATTGCATGTCATCAGCATGTTTTTTTACGGAGTTTCACCCGTGGCTCGTCCTGTCACCTCCAGAGTCTCGCACTGATCCATTCTCGAACTACTTTTGTTTAACATTTTTCATGAGTGACCTATCGGCTGTCACCTAATTGGATGCCTTTAGGTATGCTAAAAACTTTAAACTATTTTCACCTACCTTCCTTTCGACCTCACTATAACAAGACCTTAACCTTGCTGTTGAATGGACAAATGATAATTACCCTAAAATTTACCATGATAAATGTATTGTTATGCATTTAGGACAAAACAGTCCGTGCAACACTTACCATATTCAATAAAATCTATATATATAAAAGGCTTGGGTGGCACTGAGCAAACTTATCAGGTGTGTGTGCGTAACAATCAGTAACAAACGTTTGTGTGTGCGTTACAATTTTTATGCCCTGTAATAATAGAAGAGCTTTCAAAAATGGTTGAGAAACAATCAATGTCTGCACGATCGTTGCTGGGTTTATCGCACTTAGTGTCAGAACGGGTAAACAGTCCATTCAGCAACATAACAGCGGCGTCCTCCATTGCAAAAAGACATTTACTTCCCTACGAAAACCAAACAACAGGGGTTCAAAGGGAGGGGGAGCGGGGGTGGGGATATTCACACCACAGAATGGGGGAATTCGGGGGAGGGGGCCCAGTAGAGAGGGGAAAGGGCTACCAGTTAGTAGGCGCATGGGGGAAATCTCACCATGCACTGGGAGAATGTGCGGAGAAGAGGCCTGGGGGAGGCGGTGAGGAAACAGATTGGGGGCCTTGAAATTATGTTCATTTCGTGCTACCCAGTAAAGTATTTCACTTAGATACGCGGGAACCTGCTAGACCAGCGTATGTTACGACGACGGTACAGATAGTCTTATTTAATCTTATTTAGATTCTGGTTATTTACTTATTTCAGAAAGGCAAAAGTAAAAGTAGGAAAAAGGCCAACCTTTTCTTGGAGATCTTCTCCCATTTTAATGCCAAACTTTTCAGTGTTCTTTTGCAGCCTCGCTACGATGTGCAGTCCACTACGACACCTTCCCTACCCTGAACTTCGGAGATGATTTATCTTCCTACAGCTGCAATGAGGCAGAAACGTGGGGATCTCATCGTCACTTTTCAAATTTTGAATGGCCTCATTGACACTAACCCATCTCACATTTATCTGCATTACTATCACTACCACTTGTAGTCACGATTCTCAATTTCCTGGCACCATTCTAAACTGAATATCAGACACATATTTTTTGCAGACACATATCGTTCTATCGTTGCTGCTACCAGTCTTAACGCTTTCAAGTCATGTTAGGACAGGTTTTAGTAACCTTCTTTTCGGGTTGCAGTCTTAGTCTCTTGTTTTCCCCCTTTGAGTCCGGAGATGGGAAAGGGTTGTAGCCATTGTTTTGGCTTCGCCTCGGTGTATTAACCTTCTATTCTATTATATTCTATACTATTCTGTAGTTGAGCAGTAAGCCTTTGGTTTCAAAGATCTTGGGTTCAATTCGCTGCTCACAAGTCTGATAATTAGATAAACGCCAATGGTAACAGGTTTGCATTTCTATCTGTTCAATTAATAAACATGGATGATGTTCGTTGCAAAGTTAGTGTATACGGATGACTTTATTGTCTGTATCAATTCCAACAATATGCCCTCATGCTAGAGGCAATTACATCTGTCTGAGCAAACTTATCAAGTGTGTGTGCGTAACAATCAGTAACAAACGTTTGTGTGTGCGTTACAATGTTTATGCCCTGTAACAATAGAAGAGCTTTCAAAAATGGTTGAGAAACAATCAATGTCTGCACGATCGTTGCTGGGTTTATCGCACTTAGTGTCAGAACGGGCAAACAGTCCATAACAGCGGCGTCCTCCATTGCAAAAAGACATTTACTTCCCTACGAAAACCAAACAACAGGGGTTCAAAGGGAGGAGGAGCGGGGGTGGGGATATTCACACCACAGAATGGGGGAATTCGGGGGAGGGGGCCCAGTAGAGAGGGGAAAGGGCTACCAGTGAGTAGGCGCATGGGGGAAATCTCACCATGCACTGGGAGAATGTGCGCAGAAGAGGCCTGGGGAGGCGGTGAGGAAACAGATTGGGGGCCTCGAAATTATTTTCATTTCGTGCTACCCAGAAAAGTATTTCACTTAGATACGCGGGAACCTGCTAGACCAGCGTATGTTACGACGACGGTACAGATAGTCTTATTTAATCCTATTAAGATTCTGGTTATTTACTTATTTCAGAAAGGCAAAAGTAGAAGTAGGAAAAAGGCCAACTTTTTCTTGGAGATCTTCTCCCATTTTAATGCCAAACTTTTCAGTGTTCTTTTGCAGCCTCACTACGATGTGCAGTCCACTACGACACCTTTCCTACCCTGAACTTCGGAGATGATTTATCTTCCTACAGCTGCAATGAGGCAGAAACGTGGGGATCTCATCCTCACTTTTCAAATTTTGAATGGCCTCATTGACACTAACCCATCGCACATTTATCTGCAATACTATCACTACCACTTGCAGTCACGATTCTCAATTTCGTGGCACCATTCTAAACTGAATATCAGACACATATTTTTTGCAGACACGTATCGTTCTATCGTTGCTGCTACCAGTCTTAACGCTTTCAAGTCATGTTAGGACAGGTTTTAGTAACCTTCTTTTCGGGTTGCACTCTTAGTCTCTTGTTTTCCCCCTTTGAGTCCAGAGATGGGAAAGGGTTGTAGCCATTGTTTTGGCTTCGCCTCGGTGTATTAACCTTCTATTCTAATATATTCTATACTATTCTGTAGTTGAGCAGTAAGCCTTTGGTTTCAAAGATCTTGGGTTCAATTCGCTGCTCACAAGTCTGATAATTAGATAAACGCCAATGGTAACAGGTTTGCATTTCTATCTGTTCAATTAATAAACATGGATGATGTTCATTGCAAAGTTAGTGTATACGGATGACTTTATTGTCTGTGTCAAATCCAACAATATGCCCTCATGCTAGAGGCAATTACATCTGTCTGTCTGTTCACAAGATTCATGCATGAACCTCAACGCATATGTTTGGTACTCTCGTAGTAAACTGCGTGCACACACTTCAGTTCTAATCGAAGACTGCATCATGAGTTAGGGCCCTGTAATTCGTGGAAAAGGTGAAACTCTCTCTACATGTTGGTAAAAGACTAATTTTGTTTGCACATTTGAAGTGGCTGACGGACAAATACATCCATACATTAACTGCCTTGAGACATTTGATTGGAACAGGCAGGGCTCCTGATAAGGCTACACTAATATACTAGTACTGTGCACTCATTCAGTAATAGGAAACAGGTTTTGCAGGAAGATTGGACTGAAATTTAGATTTATGTTCATTATTATGCCTATTACATACTTGTTAATCATTAAAAATAGTCATTATATTAACTCGGGAAACACTAACAATGCTTTTTTTTTAATTTTGATATCTGTTGAATATAGGGATGTGTGAGAATAATAATTTTACATCTAGTACAGTCAAGTATAGTTTGAAGCTATCCTTGGCTCAAGTTTTTAATAGTTTATTTTAGTATTAAGTAACATCTACATCATTAAAAGCGTTACAGTGCGTGTGTGCGTGTGCCTGTATGCATATTTGTGCATATACTCCTCTTGAAACAAGGCACCTACTTGAAACATCGAATGAAAGAAATTTAAATTGCGCTTCCGTTAGGCCTATTTTTATCGTTGAAACTTGATTTTATGACACTCAAATACGAGAAGAACTACCCTAAAAACTCCTCATGACGTCAGAGTTCGATCAGGCAAAGTTACTATTCAGAAAGTCACTGTTCAGAAAGATACAGTTACTATTCAAATTTATCAGAAAGAAACTTGGATGTAAAAAAAATCTAAAAGGACGACACAATTTGCACCATACTACATGTACATCTTAAAATTGGTTTTGCTTCAACAGACTAGATGCACGGAAAAAGCAGATTACACGTTTTAAAAGATTAGCGTTTCTGAAACACAAAGGTGCGTGGATTGAGATAGCAAAGCGAGCGATTTCCACATAAACTTAGCCTTTTTGGTGTGTTTCTCGCTTTGCCCTCTCATTCTTTCATTTAGCGCTACTCTTACCTTCGTAGGAGCCGTACTGCCCGAGGAGTAGGCGTACAAACGTGCAAAGAAACAAGCAGTGTGTATGTCTTTGTTGATATAGGTGAAATGAATCGTTCACCAATTCCTATTACTGAGGAACATGGTGAACAATCTGTGAGTAACAATTATGCAATAGGTTTGCGTCAAAATAATAAGAACATTGATTTTGTGATGTGGATCAAGGAAATTACATGAAGTATGGCTCGACGTAACAGAGTGAGCAAAACGAACAATATGCCTCGTTTATTAGTAATTTTTTGCAAGGTCTTTTCAGTTTGTTAGGGCTATAACAAGTCAACTGCTACATAATTGACTGTCAAGTAGGGTACATTGAAAAAATCGACAGTTGTAATGACCAAATTTTATAGAAATAAATAGTTGTCTTTTATATAGTTTAGTAATTAACAGGCCAAAATTTTATTCCAATTAGATAATGTTTTGAGGGTCCACTTTGGCTTCGAAATTCCAGCTATTGGTTTCCATGCAAAATCAATACTAATCTTAACTAATTCAACTCGCTTACTTCTTTAACTTGTATTATCATGTTCTAAGAGCAACCAAAAGTTACATCTTGTTTAACTTACTAACAATGCAAAGTTTGGTTACTATCAGACTATATCTTGAGGGTCCACTACGACAATAAAGTTGAAAAAAAATGCAATATTTAACCTTTTTAATAAACATAAAGTACAGTGAAAAAAGTAAAAATTGTCTTATTAAAACCTAATAGCAGTAAAAAGTTCCCTTATACATAGACTAATCAGATGATATCTTCAAGGTCCACTGTGGCTTTGAAGTTTGTGTTGTTCAATCTAAACTCATACGTTTGACAATCACGTTTCGTGTTGAATTTTGGCAACAACTCTCGGGTTTCCAATCTTGCACGAATAAAGCAATCTGAACAACAGACTTCAGTTGAGGCTTCCATTAAAAGCTTCATGCACCTCTTAACAGACTGTGTGTGACATGGAAACTTGAATATATTAGAAATGTTAAGTGCAGGAATTTCATCATCCATTAGTAACTCCAGCTCTTTGTGACACTTTTCCATTGTAAGTGGTGGCTCAGTCACAACCACTTTAGAACTGTGCGATGGTTTCAGGTCTGTGTACTCTGTAGCATCAAAGTTCAGAGGTGATATTTTAAACTCACGAATAGATTGTGGTGTTTTTGATCGAGCCCAGATGATCCGACGGACTGCAAGCTCTCTTATGTCTTTGCAATTATCACTCAGCATTCCCAACAATGCATTCTCTGGATCAGCAAAATAACTTTATCAATATAATTGGGTCGATCACAGCTTTTAAGTTTTCGCTTAGATACCATGATGATTTAATTGTTTTAAACACATGGTTAGTAGCATCTGCACAAGGAGGTCTACACTTGATTGCAAACAGTGCTGGCATAAACTTTCATGATGTAGCCTACCAGTATTTGTACAACTCGTACATTGTTGGACCATTGTTGCAGTAGTGGATTTATATCATGAAGACACACAGCTGCAACAATGAAACTATTGTCTTACCACTAGTAAAAACCACGGCTAGGCGTGGGTTACTTACGTAAGTAAGAAAACGAAGGTCTTTGGTTCTTACATAAGTAGTAAAAATATAATCGCTGTCCGTATTTACGTATCCCAAATCCTTTCTAAAGTATTATTAAACTATTTCACACTTTAAATTAACAGCTATTAATTTTTAAAGTAAGAAAAAATAATTCTAGGCATAGAAAACGAAGGTGTGAGTAGCAGTCATACGTTAATGCTCAGCACGGAAGTGACGTCACAGGGGATAATGACGTCACTACCGCCACTTGTAACGTAACTGCCGCTCCAAGATGGATGCGCCCATAGGGGTCGATCCAAGATAGCCTTGCCCTAAAATGGCGTCCACTCATAGGAAATGAAGTTACAGGTGGTAGTGACGTCATAACCCCCACTCGTGATGTCACAATGACGACGGTGGCGCCCTCGAGTACCAGGAGTAATGTATAAAAGGTGAAGCTGATGGTGATTCCAAGTCACAATCCGCAACTAAGATGTTTGGAGAAAGCAACTTTGACTTAGACCTGTTCATCCCGTCAGGTCGTGAAGGTACCTTTGAAGGAAGATGGGAGCACAAGGGTGCTCTAGAACCACGTAAAATGGCTGAGGCTGGTTTCTTCAGGTGTGGTGAGAATGTGGACCAAATGTATGGCGCCTCAGATACAGTAATGTGCGTTTATTGCGAAATGCAAATTTCTCACTGGGAAGCCGACCAAAACCAACTGAAGGAACACAAAGATTATTATAAATACTGTTTATTCCTGAAGCAGTTCCCAACAGGTAATGATTTCCTCGAAACCAGAGAGAAAGACATCATGTACCCCCGAGGTCGAGATGAATGTGATTGTTCAGCACATACACCAGGCGGTCGTTCAGAAAGACCATTGCAAGCAGAAAGGAATCAGATTCGGCCTTAGTGTGTGTTTGTGTCAGGAACAGTTAAAGAACGAGTGACGTAACGAAAGTGTAGCATACCTGCATCGACCTCAGTACGAACAACAGCAACAACAAATGGGTGGACTTTCGAAGTTATCACAATACCTGGATTTCATTCTTTTATTAATACTACTTTTTGACACGGAGCTCATGATACTGAACAGTCATCAAAATGAGTACGTCAATGACTGAACCAAAACGACTGTTTTATCACAATGGACCCTACATGACAACGATATCGTTTGTTTACATGAGCATTACGTGTCGGATGACCTAATACTATCGACGAAGTGGCAGAATCCCCACATACTTGTGAAGGTTACAAAATATCTTGATACAGATAAGCAATGTACCTTTAATCGCACGTATTGCGAAGATGAAACATTATACGTCCATGTTAAAGCATTAATGGTGCAATCTGTAAACACGACTAAGTGTTAATAAAACTTAAAAAAAGTTATCATGTTCCCGTTTTGGTTTTTCTATTTATTTCTTCTTCTTCCTTATCTGTCATTTTATGAATGGTGGTTGTTATTCCGACCGGGCGAAGTCGCGCGTGACGTCACAGATTGCAAAATGACATCACGAGAAAAAATTTCACAAAGTCCCATGTACAACACACATGTTAGTCCCTAACAAACTGTTATTTGAAAAACATACTACGTACGGTATGCTTTTTAAATAACTAAAAAGCTTTACATGAGATTTTTGTTTGTTTGTGTGTGTTTGTGTTTAGAATACTTTGTTGGTCAGTTTAAACTGATCGAAAATAAAACCAACAAAGTTAGAGAAATACTAAAGTGGACCAAACCGGAGTACCCGGAGGAAACTACTCTCATGATTGTATTAAGTTTAAAAAAACTTTAAAAAAAGTCAATCATGAGGCATGCAATTAAAGCCGTATATATCTAATAAAAGTGTAAATTTACAGTAACTACAAATTTTGAATTGATAAAGCGAAGTTTGAAAATGAATTTAATTTTTGGAAAGCCAACATTCACTCATCCACGCATACATACATACATACATACACACCCTCAGTCCCTTCTCTTAATATCATACTGTATTTTAAGAATACATTACGATATTACTAGAAAACCCTCTCAAACCCTCACCTCCCTTTACCAGATATTTCTTCTTCTCTACACGTCTGGTAATGTTCAAAATTGAGCCGGTTCAGCCATACAAACATTCAGTTGTTTCAGCTGATTTAAGGCTAAAAAAAATTAATTAAAGAAAAACTTGAATACCCTATTTAAAAAAAAAGTGCTCCATTCCCGGTGTGTCCCTATAACCATTTATTCAGAAAGAAAGCTTGGTGTGTGTTCTTGTACCATAATGTGTAGTGGACTACAACGTTCATTTATTCTAACCCTAGGTTAAAATAGATGAGAATAGTCATCAACTGTACGTTATGGTGTGTGCTTCTTTCTTCTTTTTTTTTGATTTTCTGCGTTCTTCACTTTTTTAAATGGTGGCTGCTGGCAACATCGTGTTTACGTTGGAATTACTAAGAACAAAACAAACGAACCCTTACTTACTCGTCGTAATGTAAAAAAGTAAATATAGAAAACAAACAAATCCTGTACTGAGTCCGTGCCGACAGTATGGGATTCGCCCTTTGACTGCCGTGGCTGGGTACCCGACAATGCCTTTATGCTGTTCCAAGCCCTCGCAAGCTCTGGGTCTGTAAACGGGAGTACTGGTATTTGTGGGGCATTGGCGGCATCAATGTGGTGGAGGTATAGTCAAGGCACGTGAAATGGATGTAGACACCTCACCTACCTCGACACAAGCTAGAACAGCTTCATTGTTACTGTCAACGTTGACCATCGTATTGTAATCCAGGGCACGCAGGCAGATGCCATAGGCCATGCAGGCCTGAGGAGCACCAGCCAGCACAGCGACTAGAATGGCAACCGCTACTTGCCACAACATCTTCAGTCTGAGTGAAACTAAAATGCTAAACTTCTACTAGAAGTAATGCGAATGGTGATAGTTACCGTTAAAAGGTGAAGTACTAAGGCAGACCTCTCGTGAATGGATCTATTAAAATGTCAACTCGGACGGAAGTTGGAACAGGATTTGTTTACAAAACGCTAAAAGGAAATGACACGAACCAACCTAATGCACCGTCTTACAGGCGGTGCACTCTTTACATGATGTGCAGGGAGCGCCCACACCCCCACCCACCCATCTCCAACGTGAAGTGTAGAGCATAGTGGATCGTGACACTAAAACAAAAAGCACACGTCAACAATCCTATCTTTGGAGTATTTTAGCCCAGTTACCTAACATTTTGACAATATTCGAATAGGTACATTGTTACAAAAGAACTTCACTATAGAAAGAAACACCATCTGTATGGGAAGAGGTACCTAATGTAGAATAGATAAATGAAGTCAAACAATTTAAAGAACAATATCTAAAACGTAATTAAATCGAGTAAAGTATTACATTCTTCATATTTGCCAAGTCAAATGGCACGCTCATTATCACAGTAGGATCACCAGCCTAAATATAAAGTAAAAGAATTAACCCTAAATTATCTGTTGGAAAAATACGTACTAGCAACCTCTCCATGACGGTGTGTATGCATAGTCAACAAGTCATCTTTGGAGCGAGAAGGTCGAGTCGTGGACTGTAATATATATCTATTCCTTACTTACGTAACCGACTAGAGTTCACGAAATTAAAAGGTAGTCTTTAAGTCAAGGGTGTTGCTAAGTGCGAGTCATTGCCTTAGGTCAAGGGCATAGCGTTCAAGGGCGTCCTAGCTGGTCACCGAACAATTACATAACATTTTGTGAAACTGTACTAAAGAAAATGTAAGTCTTGTTACCAAGGCTGCTGTTGCTAAGAGCGGCAAGCATCCTTTTTTCATTCAATAAACTAAAACAAGCAATTAAAGGAACGTAATCCAAGGCATATATTTGGAGTCATGACCGATACGTTATTAAAACTAAACCTAATTGTAGATAGTAAGGGTCAAACACCGTCATTAGTCGGTTAATATGTCATTAATCTTGATCGTATCTTAATTGAAAGGTCACTAGGAATGACTTAAACACCTAAGGTTGCCAAATTTCTGGGTATAAAAGCCACGTTATTCCAAACAGAAAACCGTACTCGATCACCTACAAGCTCCGTACGATCCAGCTTTTGGTAAGTGACTAATTATTTTGTTTCTTATATTGCTAGCAATTTGGTGAAAAGTTTTAAAGAAAAGTCTAAAAGTTAAGTTTAAATACTGTTAATAAAGTACGTTTATTTGCTGTATTTACAGGTGTAAATATTATTATTCCCTATTAAAATTTTTATTATGGTTATTGGTAATATTAGACGTAATACTACCATCATTGTTTTGACATAACTAGGGATTAAGTACATAACGTTAACATTAGGGTGTACAGAATGAACAATTTCATCAGGATTAGCATCCAAAAGTACGATCAAGAAGGTATTTCCACTTCTGACAGAGTTTGCATATTTGATCAAGACTGGTGTAACATTAGATTTAATCCCACAATGGTTAGCTCCTTTTGAGTCTGAAAAGAAGCATTTATTGTACGTAGCTCGTACTTTGATCACTTCATACTTCAACAATCATGGTCACAAATGCGTAGCATTGTCCACTTATGCGTTAAAATGTATTAAATTAGACAAGTCACAAATACGTGCTTTGATCGATGCACGTGAATTTGTAGAAGAATGGTGTCTGGAATTAATGCATGGTGCTCAAGATTATGATCTCTCTCAAAATTACGACCTTTCATTATAGCTTTTGTTTGTTTCTCAGGAGATTCATTATTATTAGCATTGTATATATGTGTGTGTGTATTGCTGTTATTATTGTTATCTCGCAACAATGGCCGGAATAATGCTCGAGCAGACAAAATACCCAATCACGCCGGAAATGTCGCTTGTACTGGGAGATGAGATATTTCTCAACTGTAGCAAGTTCAAAGGGATAACTACAGTTCACGTGAGACAGCATGAGGAAAATCCTATTACCTTCGTACCGACAGCAAACGGTGTTTGCTTTACGATGGAAGAATGGTACCTTATGGTACCATTGTTTAGTAGGTGGATAGAGGCAATGTCTGGTCCCCGCCCCGCTCAAATCCTCTGCACTACCCCGAGGTTCGGAGTTTCCTATTTCACTGTGAACAATAAAAGGGTTCTCAGTATCGTTCTGCTCAGCAATAACAAGATGGAACTGTTGGTCGGTCAATTTTAAATAATTCTTGATTCTGTCAAGCAGATTGAGGTGTGGGACCATGAATTAAACCAATGCGCACAAACGTACGAATAGCAAACATACTAACTTATAATGATGGTCACGTGACCTGAGCTAACTTTTGAATAGGATATATGTATATATATGTAGATGCTAGTATAATGACGGTCACCTGACCCGATCTAACCTTTGAATAGCATTTATATATATAAATTGCTACTATAATGATGGTCATGTGACCCAAGCTGACGTATTGGAAGTATTAATTCTAGTAACAACAATAATAATAATAACAATAATAATAGTAAATATATATTCATATATATATATCTGTATAATAACAATTGGCCATTCCGCTTCTCAGACATTGACCATGACGGACATCCCATCTAATGATCCAGTCCAGACGAGGCCAGTGAAACATCGCAGGTTATCACCTGTTAGGACCTGCGTAACCTACAGTGCACAAATATGCCTTACCCCTATGGAGAAAAAGGACTGTGCCAGTATATTAGAAGTACTAACTCTTGAATTTCACCTGATGTCCTACTGTGTCGGAAAAATCCAACACTCAACTCTTAACCTATACCTGAGATTTGGGTCTCCAGTAAATCAAGGTGCTGTGTTGAGTGTAATCAAAAGTATTTCGGACAGTGCGATGTTTGGTATCACCCTTTTAAGAACAAAAACAACTCGAATGAACTGTCTTCTAGACCTTTACAAAAATGATCATCATCCGTGAAAAAACCTAAGTGATGACGACAAGTACACACTACCTTTTGAACTGCTCTTTTCCCAGTTGACTCTCCAAACACCAAATGGGGAATATGACATTACAGACCCTTTCCTTTTGAAGTTTTCGCAACATTATTCGTACATATCTGCGTGTGTTATCACTCCGTCGTATTATGCTAACCATGATTAATACGTGTGTAAAAGCGTACCTGTAAAAAATAAACCAGCTGGATAGTCTATTAGGTTTGTGCTTGTTTGTTATTAGGTTTCTTTAGAACATACAGAAATACGTTTGTGTTTGTTGTTATAAGGTTAGTTCCATTAGAACAGAAAATCATCGAAGAACCCTTTATACCACTCCTGACACAGCTAAAGAATTTTTTTTTCTGTCAGGAGGTATATAAAGGGTTCTTTGACGGGTATAAAGTAGGGTGTAGAACGTTGCTGACGTTCATTCATTCATTCTTGGATGCTCGTAGTTCTTCAAGATACGCAAGCTTAAAGTTACCCTAGATCGACCAGTACTTGTCGGGTGTTGTGTCTTGGAACAATCCAAGCTTGTAATGTATGGTTTTTTTACGATTATATTAAAGACAGGTACAGTGTCAGGTGTAGTCTTTTGATGACAGATACCGATTCACTTATGATGGAGGTGGATACTCCCGATATTAATGATGACATGAAGTCAGCATTACATCTGTTTGACACTAGTAATTATCCTACATACCATCTTTTGTACAGTGATCATAACAAAAAGTCTTGGGTACTTTTAAAGATGAGATTTCAGGCAAGCCTATAAAGGAATTTATTGGTTTAAGATCTAAAATATACTGCTTTGATTGTGCTGGCAGTGTTAAAAAGGTTGACAAAGGGAAAAAAAGGATGTATTAAACAATGTAGTGTCGTATAACGACTACCTTACTTGTTTAAATGAGCATAAGACTCACTCATACAACCAGATCACTATTCACAGTTTTAGACACGAATTGTTCACTATGATGCAAAATAAAGTGGGTCTTGCTTGTTTTGACGGAAAACGTTTTGTATTAGACGATAATGTACATGCTCTTCCGTATTTTCTCTGTTCGACTAGATCACCTACATGACTGTTCCGTTTTCCTTTTGTATCTACTGTAAATAAATCTATTTGTACATACTTTTATTCCTTTACCTTGTCAATAAAACTTTACCTTGTGTTGATGAATATTGGTCCGACTCGTTTTATTTAGGTGTTTTTTTTTACCTTTATATTTGCTTACAATCAGATATTAGTAACATTAGTTACATAGACAGTAGCCTCAGTAGTCATTTTGTTTGGTTAATACCATCAGTGCACTCTGTGACGTGCTGGGCCGGATGTGACGTCACGAGTGGGGGTTATGACGTCACTGCCCTCTGTAACATCACTTCCTATGAGTAGACGCCATTTAGGGGCTCGGCTATCTTGGACCGGAAGTGACGTCACAAGTGGGGGTTATGACGTCATTACCCATGTGACGTCACTTCCGTGTTGAGCATTAACGCATGACTACTACTGGTGTGGGGTCCTTACTGACGTAAGTAAGTAAACAAAGGCCTTTGATTAGTACTTACGTAAGTAAATCTAGCCTACTACTGCTATCAATGTTTAATAATATATTTATTGCAGCTGAAGAAAGACCCAAAGGAAAGAGTTAAAATTCATTAAAATAATAAAATAACGCATTTATTGCAGTTAAAAACGAAGTTGGAGCAAAGAACATTCCCGGCAACAATGGCTCGTTATGCTAGCACAATAATGGCTCGGTTACTAACAATGCAAATCATTGTTGCACAAATATATTCGACGATGGTTCGGCAACAATGCACTAACACTGTCACTTTATTGCAACAATGGCCCGTCCACTAAAGATGCAACTCATCGTGAGTCATCTCGTTATGTCATCTAGTGCACCTTTGCTGCATCATTAATGGTTACGGTAAGCCTAGTTTGCAACAAGGCGTACCTGATGTGACGGCTGGACTTACTTTCGTCTACTTTTGGTTTTATTTTGTTTATATTTTTGATTCTTTTTCGTCCTCACGCTTTAAAATACTTTTCGTCCTCTTAAGTATACCAGGATGAAAGCTAAAAATAGTACGTAACTTATACGAATGTGGACGAAAGCAAAATGAGAAAGGACAAAACTAATTTACAACAAAAATTGTTCGAAATTGTCACTAAATAGAAATTAAAAAGGATTACTATTCAGCGACGTGTATCCCCTAGCTAGCTACCCCTAGAAAAAGTCTTTCCTCTTTAAAAAAAGTATATTTTCCCCGCCCCCCCCCCAAACAAAATTGTTTTTCACACCAAAACTGTTTTATTGCCACTAGAATTAGAAAGCATAAAAAATCCCCCTCCCTCCTCCCCAAATTCTTCATGACGAATGCGTCGTCTTTTTGAAGTAGAGTCGCTGGGTTTTTTTCGAATAGCACGGCCCCCGACTTCGTACGAAAGTGTTTTCGCATGGCACCGTTTTTAACACAGCTATTTTGCAATTTTAAAGTTATATTTCATACGTTAAGGACCATAATCTGGGCGGATTATGTACATAAAACTATAAGCATGAAATTTGGCAAGCAAGTCTTTCTCAGCAGTATAAATTGAACTAGTATAGAGCCCCCTAGAGATATCCCCCGGGTGCCCCCAGCCCTCAATACCCCTGCTGCCCCACACACCCACCTCCGTGAAGCTGGTGACCAACAAATTCTTGCTAATCATGCTAAAAACTTGAATTGTGTCACACAACTCATTTTTAGCAGTACACATCCAACCAACAATGGAACCCCTTACGAAATACCCCAGCTCCCACCCCTCCCCAGGGCCCCCATGTCCCCTCGCTGAGGATTGACCAACAACGTCTTGCGGGTCGAACTAAAAGCATGACATTTGGTACACAAGTCACAGTCACTCTTAGCAACCCGGGGAGGGCGTTGGGGTATTTCATTAGGGTTACACGGTTGGTTCCATGTGTATTGCTAAGAATAACTTGTGTGACACAATTCAAGCTTTTAACACGATTAGCCAGAATTTATTGGTTACCAGCCTCATGGATGGGCACTAAGGGGTTCCCTGGGTGATGGCTCGATGGGGCTCTACAGCTAGTTCGATTTGCACTACGAAGAGCGACTTGTGAATCAAATTTCATACTTTATAGCTCGATCTGCAAGAACTTGTTGTCAAGCTCAGGGTGCCACTGGGGGAGGAGCTGTGGTGCCTTGGGGGTATCTCGAGGGGGCTCTATAGTTAGTTCGATTTGCACTGCTAAGAATGACTTGCTTGCCAAATTTCGAAGGAGATATCACTTGAAATAAATACATTTTTTTCTTTTATTTCTTTTTTATGTTTCTAAACATGGAAAGTGGATCCCTTTTAGTAAAACATGTGACCCTGAAAAGGGCCTTTTTTGCATTTTCATGTCGGCAGGTCAATTTAGGGAAATCATTCAATGGGTGGTGTGGAAAGGTGCAAATCGCAAATTAGTCATCATCTGTATCAGAATCGTCGGATTCACCCACATTGATAATAAGTGGTTCAACACGTTCTTCAATCAAATGACACGAATTCCAATAGTCTTCTTCCACCTTTATGAGGTGATTAATTAATTGCCTTCTCCCAGTTTGCTTTAGAAATACGGTCGATTGCTGCTGTTGTAGCCATTTCTACTTCAAATTATTTGAACGACGTATTATTACGTCATACATCTCGTCATTTTTGCAGGAGGTACAGATGTATGACAAGATTTAGATTAGGGGTTTGAATAATATCTCTGTAATGTGTGGTGCAGTGGCAACCCGGACCACTGCACTGTGACTGAGGTTGGCGCAAATGACCAAGCTGTCGACGTGCCATTAAGCCACATCTCCCCCCCCCCCCCTCTTTCACTTGGGACCATATCATTTCTATAGGGTTGAAATCACAGTGGTAAGAGGGCATGTGAAGGTCAGTGTGACCATGCGCGGCAGCAAGAGTGTCAATGAGGTATTTTTTGTGGGCTGGTTTGTGCTGTTTGACAAAGTCGTACAATTCTGGTCTCAACATATCTGCAGAGTTGGCGATTCCATTTTGATTCAGCCATTCAGAATTAGTTGATATGGCGCATTATCCATTATGATCACTGCCTCAGGAGGGATATATTTTGGGAGTAGCTGCGTTTCAAACCATTCTTTAAAATGATCCCCGTTCATTTCGTCGTGGTAATCGGCCAAATTAGTTTTTGAACGAAATAACAACTTCCCGTTGTAGTAAGAGAATTGAAGAAAAACAGGCCCTTTCGAACAGACCCTCCAATTAACCCGTGCATTTCGTCATGTTTATCATACTCCAATTTGATTATTATTTTTGCAGGCTTTTTTTAATGGTGGTGTAGCTAGTTTGTCACCATGTGCTTATTTTTAAGGGGACTTTCTAGCATGTGGAGAGAGCACGGTGGGTATAAAAGGCGCGAATAATTCCGTAAGTCTTCATAACAGCTATGGCTGTCAAGTACGACGTGGTTTCCAGGTTCCGGAGCAATAAATGCAAAGTTGAGCTTTTATCGCGAGAAGAGTTGGAAAATCATCTGGACAGGCCATGCGTGGTAAACTTACTTGTCTCGATTGTAGAGGACTCGTTTCTTCTTAAGATGAAGTTTTGGCACACTACGACCTATGCGATGGAAAACTGATCAAACCTGAAAAATTCAAGTTTGGAGGTATATTTTACTGCGAAGGTTGTTGAAAGTATTTTCTTGATTTGCCAAAAGCTATGGTTAACACCAGGATTTCACACCCATCTCTTCCAACGAACGAAGAGACGGTTTCGGAAGATAAAAAAAAAGGACCAATGATGATTGACGAAGAAAAGAAAAAAAAACGAGAGCTTCCAATGTCTAACAATGAGATTTTTTTATGTCAATACTGCGAAAAGACGTTCAGGAACAACAGATATAAACGGAGGCACAAAAGGCATCCCGAAGGAAAATGCAAGGTAACCTGTGAATCGTGCCGGTGAGACTTACTCGGACAGACTCGCATAAAAACAGCATAAGTGCGGAGGGGCTGTAAAACAACGTGGAAGGGAAATTAGAGAGTCTTCGAAAAAAAGACTTAAGTTGTCTCTTCCTAAACTGAAGCCCCGGTTAAAGGAAGGAATAATTTCTCAAATGCCTTCAAATTTCAACCTGGTAGTAAACAACATCCGATCTCTAGTCGTACCTATAATAGAGGATACCAGAATCGACTGGGCCTTGTCCTACACGATTCACGATATGAATGACAAGATGGAGGTGACTGAAGATACCGAACTCGAGGTGATGCCGTTTAGTTTGGATTTAGGAGGATTTTATCTCGTACGCGATATTTTCAACAGCTGTTACTTGCCTTTCAAGCGGAATTTTAAGTCGGATGAAATGCACTACGAGCCCTGGAGTTTGTTGGAACAGTACGTGGACAAATATTGGAATCTATTAGAACAATGTCGACGTCTTATGGTAAACATAAAAGCTCCAATTGGATTATGCATTCTCTTCGAAAAAGTGACAGATAATACGGAAACTATTAAAGCTTATTTCAATTCCAACCTGCTCAGAGTGGGGAACAACAAGGTTCTCTCGGAAATGTCAAACAAAATTCTGCATAGTATTGGACATTTTGCAGTGGAAGGAAATGGGTGGGTTGTCAAGCACTGCGTCTGCACCGAACTATGCGTTGGAATCTATAGACCTTTTGCGGGGAAAGGTTACGAAGCACTCCCCAACAAGCTTAAATTAGCTCCCGATATACTGGTCAACGTGTGTAGTGAGGATGATAAATGTTTTCTGTGGGCCGTGTTGGCTAGTACTCACCCCGTCCCATCTTTGCAACATGATCGGGATACGAAACATTACCTTTCTCGTGCACACGAGTTGGTTGTAGATGTGTTGGAACCCGTTCCTTTATCCAAAATCGCGGCGTTCGAAAAAGCCAACAACATTTCGGTATCTTTTTTTGGTTTCGAGGATGACGAGCCGTGCGTTTATCGCGTGAGTTCCTTAGTTGAAAGTAAGCATCACGTTGACTTGCTTCTTCTCGGTGGACACTACGTGACGATAAAAGATTTCAACAAATTCATCGCGAGTTTCAACCCCAACAGAAATTTGAACTATATTTGCAGACATTGCCTACATGGTTTTCGAAATTGTTTCAGGTATGAAAACTACCACCGACCATCTTGTAAGGGAGTTCCGTATCAAAATACCTCGTTGCCTGATAATGATGTTATAATGATGTTATAATTTCAAGAACGAGCTTAAAAGGTTGTCCATAGATTACGTGACCTTTGAAGCAGTGCTGCATCCAGTCGCCAGTTGTGATGGAAACGATACATACACCAGAGTTAACCACATACACCAAGCTTGCAGTTTTGCCTTCGTGATTGTTGACTGCTTAGGCGGAGTGTTTTCTAAAAAGTTGTACAGAGTAGTAGACTGCGTGAAGGTTTTCTTCGAGTCTATATTAGAGGAGCAGAAAAATATCATGGCTTACATGGATTCTCACCAAGCAACGAATGAAACGTTTAACCAAAGAGCAGTGGTTGCTGTACAAAGAAGCTGCAGTGTGCCATCTTTGCAAACAAGGAGCATTTACCCCTTCCCAAGAAATATATAACGGCTTTACGAAAGTACGAGACCACGACCACATCACCGGTGAATTTAGAGGTGCCGTGCAGAGCAAGTGTAACTTTTCTTACACTTTGAACAAAAACATAGCGGTTGTTATGCATAATTTCGAAAAATACGACAGTCATTTCGTGGTGAAGGCTTTGAATTCGTTTAAAGATTTGAAGGCTCTGCATAATGAGTAGCAGCATGAAATTAGGCAGTGTTACTTTCATAGATAGTCTAGCATTTATGACAGCATCGTTAGTGACAGCATCGGTGATTTCGTTGTTTCACCAACAACATAAAACCGGATTTCTTGTTGCGCCTTACAACTTAGTTACTGAACCACTTCGCAAGAATTTATACACTGATAATATGCGCCTTGTTAGTAAAAGTAGCCGCGCTCTTCACAGCCAACATCCCGTATATACCATCTACCTTCGACCCTGATAAAAAGAATTCTTACATTATATTTTTGGAAGTCAACAACTTGTACGGTTCTGTTATGTGCGAGTATCTACTAACTGGAGAGTACGAATGCGTGCCGGAAGACTGGCTTAAGGGTATAAATCTCGACAATTACGGAGATGAAAGTGATACGTGGGTTGATATTGGAAGTGGATTTGGAATACCCCGAGGCACTTCATGCATCGCACAATGATTTCCCGCTAGCACCGGAGCACATGAAAATCACAAAATCTATACTTTCTCCTTTTAACCGTCGATCAATCAAGGACTTGCGGTTAACGTACAGCAAAGACCTAAAGCTAACCACTAACCTTTTCTCAAAGAAAAAGTACGTGGTGCAGTATAGGAATTTGAAATACTACCTTTCTCTCGGCATGGTTCTCAAGAAAATACACAGAGCAATCAGTTTTAAGCAAGAGCCTTAGCTGCAACCTTACATCGATTTTAATAACGATAAACGGCAAGCGGTTACTAGCGATTTTGATAAAAACCTCTACAAATAGGTGAATAATTCGATTTTCGGTAAGACGATAGAGAACAAGCGCAAGAGAAACAACATTTTGATAGCAATGACGAAAGAGAAAGCCATCAAGTAAGCATCTCACCCACGCACCACGAGTTTCACTTCTCTAAGCAAGGATTTGGTAATTTGTACAAAGACTCCCACAAACATTATCTTGAACAAGCACATTGTGGTTGGTTTTAGCATCTTGGAACTGTCAAAGTTATTAGTCTACCGGTTTCACTACGACCACATGATGAAAAAGTATGGACCCGAGAGATGTAAATACCTAGTCACGGATACTGATAGTCTGTGTTACGAGATAGAAATGGACGATGTTTACAAAGATATGGAAGAAGATGCATCGTTGTTCGACACATCTGACTACCCAAAAGACCACTTCTTACAATCGAACATCAACAAAAAAGTATTGGGGAAGATGAAAGAAGAGAGCGCGGGGTGCCCAATTTCCGCATTTGTAGGTTTAAAGTCGAAGCTCTACAGCATTTTACAATCGGATGGGAAGAACAAATTGACTTGCAAAGGCATTAAGAAAACAGCACAAGTGGTGCACGAAACGTACAAGAATTTGCTGTTTAATAATAGCGTCGTTAGAACTATGGGGTCTTACATTCGTTTGGAGGTGCTGGAACTAAAAACCGTCACCAACGACAAGTTGGATTTCAGTCCCTACGATGACAGAGATGGGTCTGCAACGAGTCTAGCTTATGGGCACGTGAATTCAGCTTAAACTATCTATATAATACGACCAGCTGTTGTACTTGGAGTCATAGCCCTTCCATGAAAGCAATTTTTCATCTTTTCCCCTCTTTTTACGTAACACTTGCTCCACTAGAAATAAATCTGGAACTTGGGTTTTTTTAAATTTCATGTTCGTTGAATCCTCCGAGCACCGGTTCACCCGACCGTCTTCAAAAGATACGCAACTGGTTGGGTTTTTTGCACTTTACGGATCGTGAATACGTTGTTGGTAAAATTTTGCAAATTTCCTTTATCGAACATTTTTTTAACTTTAGAAATCCTGACTTTATTTCTTACGGAGAACTTGGGTTTCTTTAGCAGTCGTTTAGGGCTAGTTCATCTCAGCAACGGTTCGTACGGTCTGGTTACTTCCCTAGGTTTCAGTTTTGTAGTGGAATGAACCATGTCATTGTATTGCAAAACCAACTCGTCGATAATATGTATCCACTTGTAATTCCCCTGCCTGTTGAATTTTTTCCACATTCGAGGTTTAAGCGTTCTGTTGAAACGTGCAACCATGCTTGCTTTCTTCTCAGAGTATGTAGAGTACATGTTCAAGTTATGGCGCCTAAGTAGCACTTTGAAGTCTTTATTGTAGAACTCACTACCTAAATCTACTTGTAAATTTTTAGGGGCGGTCGCTCCTGAGAGTATCTTCTTGAAAGCTTCGGTAACATCTAGACCGATTTTAGATTTAAGACGAATGGCCCAAGCCAACTTGGACATAACGTTAATGTAAGTTAGTAGGTAGTTAAACTCTTTATTTAGCTTAGCGTACGGTATAATCTCCACCAAGTCAGCCTGCCATAAATCCTTTAGGCCAAGTACAATCACCTTCCGTCTCGGAAAATTTTTCCACGTTGGCTTGTGAAGTTCGTTCACGAGTTGGTCCATTTCGTTTTTTTTCCCATTTCGAACTTTAGTTTTGTTCACATTATTTTTTTAACGATCGATGTGGCTAATTTTTCACTCCAAGAACCTGAATGATACTTGCGTACTTTTCGAGCGTAAGACATTAGAATTTCATTGGCAACATGTCTTTGGTTTAAATCTGAGCTTTTCGAGGAGACGACATCGTGATCTTTACACGCCTCGTCCAGTTCATTTATTCTTTTACCACCTCTAGCTAATATCTTTCTAGTTTTGTTCCAGGGCCACAATATTGACACCCCGGCAAATATAATTCTGCTGGCAAATGGTCAATCAGTTTATTTACGATACCCTCCCCAGATTTAACAAAGGAAGATATTTTGCTTCTACACACATCACAAAACACTGTTTCCATTTGTCTGTAATTTTTCGATATTGAAATAATAGGACGTTCGGGTCGGTCAGATGTGTGGCATTTTCATTTCACGCAAAACTTCATAGCTTTCCTTTTTTATTATAGAAACAATTTTTGACCTAAACCTAGGTTTTGATAAGCGATATTTTTTCACGAGTGTGATAACGCGTCGTTATTCAATTCTGATAAAATTTCTATCATCTTGTTCCTGTTACCATCGTGCCCCTCTCGATAGATCCGTACAAAAGCCTCAATCTCCATACCAGGTCGTTTGGATCGTTGCAGTACTTGTAATCTACCGTTCTAGGATACCCGGTTTTTTCACCATGCCAGTCCTCTTTTTCTTTGTTTTATATCCTCCCAAATAGGTCCTATTATCGACACCACGATTAAACTTGGGTTTTTGAGTACCTGGATCGTCTTTTGATAGACGGCATTCGTGTTTTTCAAAAGATACACGTAAGATGCCTTGACATCGGAATGATACGAAGTTTCTTTCAAGTCCGTAAAAACCAGCAAACTCCAAAGTGCTCGTCGTCCAGGGTACTGTTTGCCGCCAACAACTATATCGTTCTCGAATATTTTTACGGGTTTTTTCCCCATGCTCAGTTCTCTGGTTTTCATGTCATATTGCAGTCCAAAGACTGGGACAGAATCTCTGGGATTTTCGAAAAATTTGATCAGGAAATATTTTGCCATTTGCTTTATGAATTGCCCCGGTAACAGACTATCCAAGGATCTGAGGGTAAGGAAATTTGGAATTTCTGGAGGTGTAGACCTGTGTCTGTTTTGAATTGCAGAAAACACGGGAGTGACTTTCGGTCCTGTACTGGTAGATGCATATTCGGTTCGCATAACCAGAGCAAGAGTTGCATATTCGGATACATTGGAAGAAATGCGGGGATCTCGATCTGTCGGAGTCGAATGGTCGACCAAACTGGGAAGTGTCGGCATTCAAACTTTCCCGTGTCGTGGATTGTTCCCTCAGTTTCCCACCTTTCCTCATCATCATCCTCCTCCTCAGATTTATAAGTTTTTACAGGAGTAGCAATTCGTATACGTTTCGCTCGTTTTTTAGTTGGAAAGCCAGCAACTACTTTTGAAGGACCCGCTGAGGGTGTTGGGGGGGATTGAGGCTTAATGGCGCGTCGACAACTTGGTCATTAGCGCCAACCTCAGTCACAGTGCAGTGGTCCGGGTTGCTACTGCACCACACATTACAGAGATGTTATTCAAACCCCTAATCTAAATCTTGTCATACATCTGTACCTCCTGCAAAAATTGAAAAACACCGGACAGGAGGACAGACTTATCGCCCAACTGACGCGCAATGTCATGCGGAAGATGGAACCGACGACGAACACCATCAAGATGGCGACAATCAACAAGTAAGTGCCGGACCGTAAGTGGCAGTCGACACCAAGAACATTCAGGAGGGTCAACCCCCCGCAAAAAGAAACAGTGAGTAAGTCGGGTGTGACCAATTCGCAAACGGGCCAACACAACCTCCTCACGGCGACTGCGGCGACACGCCGAGTGCCACTCCTCGACAGTGCCTTTAATGGCCCGTAACTTATTACCGTCCTGTCTGTCCCACAAGGTTTGCCAAAAAGCGTGTAACCTCAGACGCAGAGTTGGAAAGGCATCTGAGGGAACAAGGCTGAGATCCCTACCGAGAGGGCCAGAAAGGGCCCCTTTCGCAGCAGAATCAGCTTGTTCATTCCCTGCTATCCCAACATGGCCCGGGATGCAGCAGAAAAGCACGGTTTTCTGCTGGCCAGGCAAGCGGGAAAGCAAAGCTTGGACACGTTGTGTCAAGGGGTTCCGAGGATTGTAATTCGCCAAGGACTCTAGGGCACTCATGGAATCACTAAAGACAATGAAATGCGTGCCCTGAAGGTCAAGGATCCATTCCACCGCAAAACCAAGAGCCAAAAGCTCTGCAGAGAACACAGAATAGCCTGATGGAAGGCGATGGGCAACCGTTACACCCTTACACACACAAGCACACGCCACGCCAACGTCGGACTTCGACCCATCAGTAAACAGGCGCAGATAACCGGCGTACTGAGAACTCAGCCGCCGGAACTCCTGTAAGTACCTTGCTGGTAGAGTGGAACCCTTCGGGAGGGACGCCAGAGCAAAAATGAAACTGCCACCTGGGACAAGCCAAGGGGCAACTGGCATTCTCCCAAGCCTCAAGACGCAGGGCATTTCAAAGGCTATCTCCTGACAGGACTGCTGGAGCCTATCGCGGAAATCACCCTTACCCACCCTGCGTCTACCGACTCGCAAGTCTGGCCCAAAAACCATGGACCAAGCAGGACTGGATTGCACAGCACGCAAACGCACAGCATACTGAATGGCAAGCTATCGCCGACGAATGGCCAAAGGTGGCTCCGAGGCCTCAGCATAGAGGCTGACCACTGGAGAAGTTCGAAAAGCCCCAGTCGCCACACGCAGGCCACTGTGATGCACAGTGTCCAACATCCGGAGAGTGGAGTCACTAGTCGAATCATAGACCATACACGCATAATCAAGTTTGCTGCGGACAAAGGCTCGGTAGAGGCGCAACATGGCAGCGCGATCGGCACCCCATGAAGTGCCCGACAGGACCCGCAAGATGTTAAGCGCCTGCAAAGTCTTGTCTTTAAGCTGACGTAAGTGTGGAAGCCAGGACAACCTGGAATCGAACACCAGACCCAGGAAACGTGCCTGTGGGACAACAGGAATTTGTGCCTGTCCCAAGTACAGGCAAGGATCCGGGTGCAGTGTTCGTTGGCGGCAAAAGTGGATGCACACAGTCTTGTCCGGAGAAAACCGGAAACCATTACTTACCGCCCAGGTCTGGACTTTGTTAATTGCCAGCTGTAGCTGCCGCTCGCAGGTCTGCATGCCAGCTACCCGAAAGCGCAGGCCGAAGTCATCGACAAACAATGACTGGGGAACAGCAGCTTGCTGAGCAATGGGGTTGATCCCTATAGCAAACAGACGACACTAAGAACACCTCCTTGAGGCACACCATTCTCCAAGACAAACGGGCGGGAAAGAGTCGCCCCGACACGAACGCGAAAAGAACGGCCTGAGAGGTAAGCAGAAAGCAACAGTGGCATCTGTCCCCTCAAGCCATAGTTATAGAGATTACGGAGAATCCCATAACGCCACGTCGTATCATACGCCTTCTCCAAGTCAAAGAAAACCTGAACCAGATGATGACGCAGGCGAAAAGTCTCCCTCACATCTGATTCAAGGGCAACTAGATGATCGATAGTTGACCGAAACCGTCGAAAGCCACACTGGGACACAGATAGGAATCCCCGTGATTCCAACACCCACACCAACCGCTCACTGACCATCCGTTCCATAAGTTTACAGACACAGCTAGTCAGAGCGATTGGGCGATAACTGGAAGGAGAAGTAGGGTCTTTGCCCGGTTTTACAATCGGGATGACCACTGCAGTCTTCCACGCTGCTGGAATAGAGCCCTCTGCCCACACACGGTTGAACATCCCCAGCAAGAACTGCTGGGTGGCAAGGGTCAGATGTTTCAACAGTTGATAGTGAACACCATCAGGCCCCGGGGCGGAGGGTGTTGGTTTTGAGGATTGGTTTCAAAGTACTAACAACAGGTTTAAAAAACTTTTGCATAGATTCTTCTTGCACTTGCTCATCCAAACGCTGATCCAAACATTTTTCATTAAATGTTCTTTTAGTTTTACGATTTTACGTTTCGTTTCCATGTTCGGTTTTCTTTCGGCTTCTTTTATTTACGAACAAAAACGAACGTTTATAACATCCCTTGTTTAACATTTTGTCGAGTGATAAAAATCCACACAGATCGTTCCAACACGTCCTAAACAACATTTTAAACTCGGGGAATTCCATGTCAGGACGATGGGATTTTCATACAAATGTTTTAGGTTTAATTCATCCACGGAAAATACGATTAATAAATTGGCATTATCTCTAATCACCTGCTTGGGAATTCTTGTATTTAGACACACGCTAGTGTTTCGTGCCAAGTTAGGCAACAATCATCACAACAAACATCACATCAATTCAATTGTCGAGGTTGTAAACCATTGTAGCGCGGCGCCATAGCGTCAGTGTCTTATATCTTGAAGCATAGTTGGGCACATTTCAGGTACTTGGGGAAAAGTAATATTGCGGTACGAAAGCTTAAATTGTGTTGAATTCAAGAGAAACGACCCACCTGACAAAAATTAACTCGTGTAGGAATGCCAGCTAAGCTGCTTTCAATGCAAAATCTAACTCTAATAACGTTGAAAATGCTAGCTAGCTAATTCTAGTCCGCTCATCCCCATGTTAACTTCCATAGGGTGATTATTCTTCGATACCGAGATAACGGGCAGGCTTCCAGCTATGAAATTGGACGAATGGCTGCAGTACGATACGAACTGCGTACCTTTTATGGTTTGGAGCCTAGGGGTGTAACGAGTATGGCGTGTGATGTCGCGTAATTTCGAAAATATTGTTATAACCATTATTATTGTCGGCATTGTCTCTCATTGGACAGCCAAAGTTCGGACAATGACAACGTGTATACTGACGTGCGTGCCTAGACACACACTAGAGTAGCACGATAAATCTATACAACGTAGCCAAAGAAATTGTATTCACGTCCAATTCAAGAAAAATAAACCAACTCTAAAAACAAAGCAAAAAAAATAAAACCAAAAACTGGTGAAGAGGCCACCAAGTTGAGAGTAGTTCGGACCTTCAAAGGAGTGATAGCAACACACCAAAACTAACTAAATAAAACAAATTACAACAAAATTAAAACCAAACCAAAAACCTATAAAGAGGTGAACAAGTTAAGAAAGGTTTGGCCTATAGGCAAAAGGTAGTAGCAAATTGTTGAAAACCAATTTCTTGTTGACGTGCCACTTTATTACACATCTGCACTGTAGTGGAGTTGAGTCTAATACATAATTTAAAAAAAAGGACTGATATCATATCAAAAACCAAAACTGGTAAAAGGGGCCGGCAAGTTCCGAATGGTTTTGTCCCTCAAAGGAGTGATATCAACACACTAAAACATTCGCCAACTTAATTGCACCGAATAATACTTTGGACATTAAATGAAAACTTGAACATTGCTACCGAAAGTAGCAATGTTCTAGTTTTCATTTAACCTTCGAACTATTAAGCGGTGTGATTAACTTGGCAAATGTTTTGGTGTACAACAAAAACATCGGTATTTGAATGGCGCCCTTGATCAAAGTAACGCTCAATATTATTTTGTTTGTCCAAACGCTCATCATCGAAAACGATGAGATTACGAAACGTAGAATCCAACTCCTCAGGAGGAATCAGATTGTTTTGCGAGTCATGAAAACTCGCTATCTCTCGCCCCACCACTCCACCAATTTCCTCAAATACAGAGTGTAAAGCTTGGTATTTTGGTTGACACAGAATTTTGCTATAGACATGTAATCTGTCATAATCTAGCCACCCCTCGTTGCAAATAAAATTAAACAATAGGTTCGTTTTCCCACAGTTTGCAGGACCTATAATCAGCATCTAATATTCGAGGGCTGAAATCGGTGATTTTTCGGTTCTTTGCGGGGAGCGAAAAAAAATCGTAATTTAGAATTTACATTGTTTTTTTTACATTTATTCAGAAATCTAACTCGTAAAGTCTCGATCAGAAAATTTATCGTTGGTCATGTTACATTCAGCAACTCTATATTCTACGTTGCACCAAAGTTTTATGGCACTAAGAGTGGCGTTGCTGACGTAAACAGACTTAATTTTACCACTAACTTCCAACAAGGGCATACTTCCGCATGAAGGAAAGCGATGGTTTTTCCATAATGTTCTTGTTAAATTTCCCTTAGTTTTGTGAATATCGTTGTACACCCAAGTTCTAAGGCACAGCGGTTTATCAGCTTTGTTAGTATCTTCGATCGCCTTTTTGCAGAACGGATAGCAGGATGTAACAGGGTGCAAGTAATTGGGATAATTGAACATCTCAAAGAAATGGCTTTCTGCTTATCAACCTGGACTTTTAATTTTTCGCAGATGTACCGTCTGATATTTTTCAATGTATTTTGAGTTTCGGAGTCAGTCGATGAAATCCAAACCTTGTTCTTGTAATCATTGTTCGAAATGGGAGAACCTACTCTCTTTAAATCTTGTAATTCTATGGAAGGAGACAATGTATACTTTACTCCATTTTTTAACTCGGTTGTCTTCTCCATCTTAACTTCTAGCGAATTTGTTTCCAAAAATTGGAGTGATGCGTGCACCAGACAGGATGAGGCATTTTGAATTTCTTTCTTTTTTCGATCCTAACTTTGTGTTTCCCTTCCTTTTTTATTTATATGTAAAATATAAAAAAAGAACCGATAGTAATAAAAAAAATGCCGATAAATAAATTTGGTCAATCTTTGAAGCGAACGCAGAGAGATGTGAAAGGAACTCCTTGGGGTAGGATTTATATTAGACTCGAATAACGATTTTGACATGCAGAATAAATGCCTGACTAAAGTGGGGGTTGCCTTTGACCCGGAAGATGCCGTAATTTATTCCCAGTTTAACGAATTAGAAACCGATGTAACAAAACTTAAATCCGACGTAGGATTGAAGAAGGATGCAGATGGACATTTTAACGCTGTGAAGAAACGTATTAAAGATGTTGAAACTCCTACACAAATAAGGATGCAGCCACCAAGGAGTATGTCGATTCAAAAGTTGTGGCAGATGTAGCTACTAAACAATACATCGATTCAAAAGTGGTGTTGAATGCGGCCACTAAAGAATATGTGGATTCAAAAGTTGTGGCAGATGCCGCCACTAAAGAATACGTCGATTCAAAGGTGTTGATGGATTACGACATGTGAAACAACCGTTTAATTAAGCTAGCCGTCAGTGTAGACCCCCAAGATGCGGTTACTTATTCGCAGTTAAACAACTTAGAAACTGACATGAAAAAATTCAGTCAGATGTTGGAATGAAGGAAGATATCAATGGTCATTTCGAAGCTAATAACAAAACGAATCAAAGACCTCAGTCTTCCCATGCAATCTAATGATGCTGCTAACAAAAAATATGTCGAAAAGGCTACTAAATATTACATAAATGAGCAGGGTATTAATTTAAGAGTTGATAATTATGATGAGAGGTTCAGATGTCTGATCAATCTACGACCAGGCAAATATTCCGGTGATGCTGTAAATTATTCTCAACTAACCGAATTACAACATCAAATCAAAAGCCAACAGATAAATTCATTACCTGAGGATGAAAAAGGCGACTTTAATACAACCGATAAACGAATTATAAACCTACACTACCTTAAGTCTCTTGATGATGCTACTACTATGCGGTACATCCTCGAAAATTGTTTTTTAGAAGTCAGTTTTTTTATTATTACGCCATTCAAAAAAGGTAATTTTTTCACCTGTAGTAATGGCAATCCTTTTAATTATTATTGTTGAGCGTTGGATTGTTATTTGAGGGGGATACATTTGCTGGGTGTTGATGTAGGTGTAAAGCTGCGATGTATAGTATTCGACGACGTTTTAAAACCATAGTATGTATATATAGAATATGAAAGCGATGAAGAATTGAATGAATCACCGCATACTGGTTTTCAATTTTATCTAATGGAGTGGAATTTTAAGGGTATAGAAAACGTGAATACTACAGCTATAAAACCATGAGTAATTGGAAAGGAAAACTTTTAAATTTACACCATGGAACGTGTATTTGTATAGCGACTGATATGGATAGTCCTCCAGAAGTTGGAAACTTTATCAAGTAAATCTATTACTAAACCCAGGCAAATATAAATAAACTACTGCTTCATCATATCTAAAACAATCTTGTAATTGTGTCCCTCCATCAAGAAATTCAGAAAAACAAGCAGAAATGGCAGCACCATATTTGATTAAAATTCTGCAAACCGTCGTGATTGTATTTAACGGGTCCCAAGTACTCGGGGATAGACGAGGGAGGACCCAGATTGCCGAAACTATCGAAATAACAGGGGGTGCACGTAACTGTCGAATAATCCAATGACTGCCGTCTCCGTCGTGAAAATCTTCGACGTTAACCTTATTCGCTGCGAGGTTTAGGTTTTAGGCGCAACCGATCCTTGCTAAAAGTGCCTCTGTATTTAGGAATTTTCAAGTCTTTGACCAATCGGTTTAAGTCCAGATTCCATAATGGTTTATTAAAATTGATCAGGCCCTCACTGGCTTCAGATAGAGGCCTCAGCCTCAACTCATTTTTTTCGTCTTCTTTTTTCGTTTTAAACCCAAACCCTCCATCTTCTTGTTATGGCTCACCATCTCAGTCAGAACCTTAGCATTGTTCTGAGCTTTCTGAACAGCCATTGTCATACCTGCCGCTCCACTTGCTAACCCTCCCACACCGGCTATGAGTGGGCCGAGCAACACCAACAGCCATCCCTCGTTTTCTTCGGTTTCTGGTCTTGCGTCTTTTCAATATTGTCCCCATTTCTTTTTTATTATATTAATAAATAACTTCGACTTTGCCTCTATCCAAATTCAAACTCATTTTTCTATCTCCGATCAACAATGCGTGGCAAGTCGTATTGGCGGGGACATCGGTGTTTAATTTCAGTTTTAGCTGCACATCGACGACGCCCATCTGAAGTCTCTCTGACTGTTTGGCGCAATCCAAAACTACTAGAGGATAAGTCTTTTTAAACTGAACCGAATCAATGCAGAGATCCCCGACATCATGCAAAGCACGTCTAAACTGTTGAGCCGTTCCATACAGGATGGAATATTCTCCGCTAGAAAAATTTACGCCTAGATCGAGGTAGGGGTAACGTTTGGAATTTAAAGTCATGTGAGCATCCTGAATATTACAGTTATCGAACACAGCAGGATTTTTAGTTTGAGCATCTTTTCTGTTAGTCTGCAAAGCTAGAATGACCCACCCTGGCTTTTCCACAGCTGAAGTAGTAGACTGGGGAAGAAAAAAACCAAAAAAATAGCTTTCAACGGCAAATGTTGAGACATTTTGGCACCGGGCGGTTTTACCTTAATTTTGGCATGCTGAATTCGAATCTGCCCGATGCCAAGTCGAATTTCTCCCCCCAAGCTCGGAATTCAAGATGGCGTCCAAAAATGGCTACCAAAAAAACATATTTTTGCTTCTAGCGCCTAAACCGTTCATCCGATCGAAAACAAATTGGTTACCAATTTTGTTCAGAATAAAATTTCCTTCGGAAAAGGTTTTATTCTTATTTTTCGTAAAATTAACCTTTCTGGCTGAAATTCGTCATTTAAAGTTATATTAGGCCATTTATGTATGCTATCTAGACACACGCTAGTGTGTCGCCGCCAAGTAACTGTAGATCATCCCATTGTAGACATCCGATTGTTAAAAATTGATTGTTAATGATAAAAAGGCGGCTCACTAGCA
>JAHWFP010176884.1:9811-38362 GCA_023313725.1 Lithobius niger
CCACAGTTTTGGTAACCCCCATAATGTTGCTAATTCGTTATTTTTACACTTTAAAGCTCTCGAGAGCATCTTAAGAGTTCTCAAAATATCAAAGCTCAATAAGCATTTGCACGACCCCCCTATCAATTTTGGGACCCTCTAAAATCTAACAACAAAAAAGGCGTTTGCACGACCCATGACCCCGCACGACCTTACAGTTGCTAATTTGCCATTTCACGCTCTGAAAGCGTTCGAGAGTTCTCACAATGTGAAAGCTCGTATAGCAATTTACACGACCCCTCCCCCCCACCCAGTTTTGTGGCCCCTAAAATACTGATTATCTACCATTTCCACGCTTTGAAACATTACGGATTTTTCACAATATTAAAGCTCATGAAGCATTTACACGAGTGCCTGACCCACCATGACCCGGTGAGTTCCGGTAAAACCTGAAATTTTCACGCTCTGAAAGCCTTCGAGAGTTCTCATAATGTGATATCTTGAAAAACAAGAGTGCTTGACCCCGGTGCAACCTTGCAGTTGCTAATTCGTCATTTTCAGGCACTGAAGCAGTTAAGAGTTGTCACAATGTGAAAGCTCGAGCATTTCCACGACCCTGCAATAAAGTTGTTAATTCGTCATTATCACACTTCTCGAGTAGATTTTAAAGTTCTCACACTGTGAAAGCTTGAACATCATTTACACTAACCTTCTAGTTTTGAGACCTCTCCGATTTGTGAACCCCATGTTGTTAATTACTCGTTTTCACGCTTCGATGCATTCTAGAGTTCTCACAATGTGAACGTTCATGAAGCATTTGCACGACCAATTGAAAATAGCGTCACTAATGGTTCGCACGGGCGCCGCTATTTTGGGTATGATGTCACTTCCAGTTCAAATGGGTGCCGCTGGGAGGTATCAAAAGGACTAAAAAAGCCCCTTCCACCCTCCTCCAGATTGACGAAAAGGGTACTGCCGAAGTGGCTTTGGCCGCACTTCCGTTTTGCATGGGCGCCGCTGAAGTGGATGACGTCACTTCCGGTGTGCATGAAACCTCCCAAGTAAACCTCCCGGTAGACAAAACCTCCAACTCAAGTAAACCTCCCGTCGACAAAACCTCCCGGTCAAGTTGACCTCCCAATCAAGTAAACCTCTCAATCAGGTAAACCTCCCAATCAAGTAAACCTCTCAAGTAAACCGCCAAATCAAGTAAACCTCCCAATCAAGAAAACCTCCCAATCAAGTAAACCTCCAAATCGAGTAAATCTGCCAAGTAAACTTCCCCTCAAGTAAACCTGCCACACTGACTACATGCCAGTGGTTAGGTTTACTTGAGAGGGAGGTTTACTTGGAAGGATTACTCGGGAGGATTACTTGCGAGAGATTTTCTTGATTGTGAGGTTTTCTTAAGGAATGATGCAATTTAATCTGCTTTCGACCCCCCTCAAGTAAATCTGCACTCAAGAAAACCTATCCTGAAGTAATGCTATTCACAAGTAAACCTTCCAAGTAAAGCTTTCTCTCAAGTAAATACAAGGGTTACTTGAGTGGAAGGTTTAGTTGAGGAATGATACAGTTTAATCTGCTTTCGACCTGCTAAACCCCCTGAAGTAAACCTCCCACTCAAGAAAATTTACTCAAGAAAAGTAAAGAAAACCCTTTTTGAGTGGGTTTCCTGTTGGTTTCCTTATCTGGGGAAGTATGTCGCTCCATATCGCATTTTCTAACTACTTCTGCTCTTTTCAAGGCGATCCTACATCGACCATGGCTCGGGTTTTACGCCCACCGCGTATTTCTCAGGCGGCCCCGCCTCGTCGGACAGACCAATCTCAGTCTTTTGGTGCCATAGTTTCGCGGGCGCCTTCGCCTCTCCTCGCACTGGCTGACCCACTGGGCTCTTCGATAAGCTTCCTGCTTGCGGACCTTTGGGCTTCCCGGGCCACACAGCCCCTTTTACAACACCTTCGACTTGCCGCCTCTCGTTGGGCAGGATCTGGCCTCTCTTCCTCGTCTGCTTACGACTCGGCTGCCTCGCCTAACAAGCGGCCAGCACCTGTCCGCGCCGCGTGCGCCAGTCGAGCTACCAGTCCCAATTGCACAAACTGTTTCAATTACCTGCAGCCAGCTGACCACCTCTCAAAAAATAGAGCCGATTGCCTCTGAAGACTTGTACTGCTACGAGCCTTCCTGCTTCGTCACCCACATCTCCTTTACCTTCTGTACCTAGAGTTGGGACCAGGTTTATCGACCCCTCTCTGGCCCAGTCCACCATCGCTGGCCACTACTGTCTCAACTGCCTGGCTTATCAACTATCTTTCTCTACGCCAACGATCGCCTGCGCTGCTCTTCTGAAATTCGATCCGCATCAGTGGGATTTCTACATGTTTAGGATTCGTTTAGGAAGGTACTGTATCTGTTCGTGTAGAAAGTGGTGGTCCTGGGCATGGCTTCTTAATATCTATAAAGGCTTGAACATAAATTCTCAACGTGTTGATAATGATGATGTTGAGGTATCCTTTTTGGAACAGTGTAGCCTCCTGCCGCAAAACCAAGGAAAAATCCGTGTTTACCCACTCCCCAACCCGACCTAGACCCACTCCCCCCCCTAGTCTTTTCCTCTCCTAGTCTTTTCCTCTCCTTTCACAACTTCCGAGGAGAACCATCTTACCCCAATTTACCCCCTCCTCCCCTCCCTGTATCCCAGGACCCGGCAAGTAGCTCCATTCCTCCCATTCCTGAGGACCTGCAGGCCCCAACATCCTACAAGAACATGCTCCAAGGTCTCATTTGCCCCTCCACAGATTCTGCACGACACATCTTTGTCTTCCCTTCTCGTTATCCACAATGCCTTGGTTTCTAGGGACCCCCCTAGCCGGAACAGCAATACAGTGCCCAAATCACCCGTATACCAGAGCACTCCCTTCCCAGTCTACCTTCTCTTCCATATAACTCCTAGTAGACTACTTTCTCTCCATATCTGCCTTCTACCTCTGTACCTCCACGTCCTTAATCCCCTTCCTTCACCCACTTCTCCCTCCATTTCCCCACTTGTCACCCATACATACTTCCCAGCTAATATCCTCGTCCTCTCCACCCACGTTGTACTACACTGCGGAGTCACACACTCATAAACCGTATTGCACTGTCGACCCCTCCTGTAGCACCCATTCTATCATTTCTAGCTGGCAATTTTGAGACCAAAGGCCTCGAAATTAACAACGTAGCTTAGTTTGGTTTAAATCTATATCGTTTAGCTGAAACACGGCTTCTTTCACAGTCATTTATTTGGAGCCATCACGCCCCATCATACTCTATACAGAAACAATTCAATTTATTCATCCAGAGCCTTGACTAGTTCGTACGCTCTATTACAATATTAATTACACACATGAAACAAATATAACAAAACAAAACAAAACGGAATACCAAATAACCAAAATGCCAAGACACCAGAATATCAGACGCACTAGTCTACAGAACGCCACAACTGTTCCTGTGGGCGGCCAGCACGAAAACTCCACCCTTCACAAGGCAGCGAATTCAGTGGAGAATATGTACGTTATAATCTTACTCTTGCAGCTCTGCAGAAATCAGCAACCGCACAAAGCCTGCGCAGTTGAGTTGTCCCCCCCGTCAAGCGACAGAAGTCCCTGTAGTGACGGGCTAGCTACTATCCATCGCGATATCAAATGGCGATGTTGGGCAGGGTCTGGTTCGAAATCCCGACAGGTCAAAATCCCGACGGTTCAAAATCTTGACGGTTCAAAATCCCGACAGATCAAAATCCCGACAGGTCAAAATCCCAACGGATCAAAATCCCGACAGGTCGTAAAACATAAAAAAAAACTCTTTTTCATTTGTTGAAACATTTGTTTAAAATTTATTTTACTTTTAGTTAAAAATGCTTTGGCTAAAAAAAACACAAATAATAGATCTAAAAAAAATTTTTTTTTTACATCATTTGCTAAACATGCTAATAAGAAGGTAAAAATACCCACTGGCTAAAAATATACACATTAAAATAATTACAGTGCAATGTTATGAGCCAGACCGCGAAGGAACTCTGATATTGTTCAATTATGCCAGTCATCGACTACTGTTGCTATGCGTTTTTCACGCTCTTTTAGCCAGGCATTTTCAGCTTTGGGTTGCCTTTTTGAGATGTAAACAGACTTGTGCTTCTGGCTCCATTTTAGCAAATTCATTAACTGATTCAGTTTACAGTATATTACTACTGTTAACTTTGCCGGTCACAAGTGTTAGTATTTAAACTATGGCGTAACTACATTTATTTAAAAAAAAAAAAAGGAATACATTAAAATAATAAAACACACTCAATTTACACCAACCTGATTTTGAAAATATGCAAACCACGATGCTCCTGTGTTCCTGCACCCTGTATTGTTTCATAAGGAGAGTCATGAATGAGTTCCTGCCCTGTCAACCCGCTTCAATCGCATAAGGGCTCATGGGTCTTCCCCATCAGTAATAAAACAGTTCGAATTACAGGCAAATTCGGCAATATCGTATTTTTTGCCTCCTGCGATTTTTAAATGATTTTCAGCAAGTAATCCTTTTTTTTGAATGTAGGACTTTTTTTTTAGCTGTCGGGATTTCAACTGTTGGGATTTTGACGTGTCAGGATTTTGGCCTGTCGGGATTTTGATCCGTCGGGATTTTGATTGTTGGGATTTCGACCGGACCCCGTTGGGCATGCCTGCGGCAGGACAGGAAATGTTCCACCGTGATCTCTATGCCGCATGTCCCACATATCGGAGTGTTGATCCACCCTAACCTGTGTTGATGGGCAAGAAGCAGCGAGTGACTCGTTCGAAGCCGTGACAGCAACCTAATTGCTGCCCAGTGCGGCAAGGCATTAAGGGCCAGGTCCATTCCGCACATTGGTTGCAGCTGAAAAAGCATCCACCCAGTACACGCGGTTTCCCACTCTGCGTTCCACTTACTCCGAAACTATTCGTGCACGGCAGGACGTCACATCCTAGCAGACGTAATGAGGGAAACCACTGGTACATCCTCGAGCAGCCTCCTTTGCCAGACCATCGGCTTTCTAATTTCCGGCGTGGCCCGCGTGCCCACAAACCCACCGTAGGGTGACATCACTGCTCTGCACCGCTGCCCAGAACAATCGACTTTTTAGCAAAGACATGATACGTTCACGAAATGGATTTTGCTGAGTGGCATTGTTCCCTAAATACAATGGTTAAAACAATGTAAAACAATCAAAATGATCGTTCAGGGACCCGTAACTCCGAAACGGTTCGACCAACAGAAAAAGTGGTCTCTGTAAGGTTGAAGGCCAAGGACATTTTTGGCTTAGATCACGTTTCAGATTTTAGGTAGGTGAAGTAGTGTTTTCTGAAACTGTGTCACACAAGAACAAGAACAGAACAACCACAACAAGTGAACAGCTTTCAAATTTACGTGTGTCTCCGTACGTTTATTCTTGCACGGAAATGTGTAAAAGTTGGAATAAATATACCTTCTGTACCTATCTACGATCTGACCAAGTTTGGTCGAAGTATATTGAATAGGAATGGATAAATTAATAGTTCTAGTTTTGCTGGAAAGAGGACTTCAATTATGTATATACATGGCTATCGCCGTGTATGATATTCAGACTTCTCTCCACTGAACACCACCTTCATCCCAACTCCCCAGTCCGCACACACCCTCAAGAGCTCTGCAGGTTCTGTCTCTCCCCATCCACGATTCCCAGACGTCTGTGATAGTCAAGACCAGCATACGGATCACCTCGCCTCCATTCCTACCCCACACGAAGCCCCCATCTCTACTCGATTAGTCTCTTTCCAATCCCCTCAAGCACTCCAAGAAGAGCAATGGGGACAGCGGTTTACCCTCTACGTCTTCTCTTGCCTTCAACCCATTCTCAAAAAAACATTTCAGACGTTAATATACTCCCCTTCCCCAACTCGTACAACCTCGAAATGAGTTAAATAAACCCAACCCTGGAGCCCTAAGCAACCTCCACAAAAGTTCCCACCTCATCCCACCACAAGCCTTAACAACATCAAAGAAAACCTTCACAGACTCCTTCCATCTTTCCTTGTCACCTCAGGTCTAGACAAACACTTATCCTCCATCTTCCTTCTCTTACTGAAGCCACTTTGGTGGACATCCCCCGTTACCCTTCCTTCTAAGGCCTCCTGCAGCCTGCTCGTCAGAATCAGCATAAACACCTTATATAGACCGAGCTCGTGATTGCCACCTGCCTGTAACTCGTCAGCCTACCCTTTTGTTTCCCGTTGAACAAGTAATAAACCCTCACCATCTTCCAACTCAGGCACTACACCTCCCCCTCCCAGAATCTCATCCTTCTCCCTAATCAACCTCTTTTTTTTACCCTTCCTCGAAAAGGCCAAAGCCTTCTTGAAGTCCCCCACCATGATACCCTGTACCAACTCCCCCATCTCTCCCTTTCTTCCACCCCATAACCATACTACTCCCTCTTGCCATCCGTCAGCATTGCCCTATTCAACCTTCCTCCCCTCCCTCCCACCCCCAACTACCATTCATCCACTTAGTAGTCAATTCTGCCTCCAGTCTCGCTACGAACACACCTAAAAAATGCACTGCTCTCACAACTGGAAGTCACTCATGACGTGTGATAAGCGAATTTTAATCTGGAAATATGCATGGCCTGCGAAATTATTAAAGTTTACCAATAATGGCTATGCTACATTCCTCTTTGCCCATTCAACGTTAAAACAAAGACTCCAGATTCCCTAGTTGTAGTTGGATCCCCTTTGCTGAAGATTGGCTTGCTTACATTGCGTGGCCTGCAACCCATGACTTGGAAAATTACTGCCAGAGAAGAAACTAGGTTATCGGGTGAAATGCGAATGTTAGAGCTTCGCATGACATCGCCAGACAGGCATTCCTGAAATGGACGACTGGTAGCCTTAGGCAAGGCTGTTTGTGGGAGGAAATGTGACAGTCTGAGAGTCCTCAGGCACAATCTTAGAAATGCAAATGAAATGAGGTACAGATGCAGGCTGCATGTCCTTGCCAACAGGTTTTCTGAAGATGGTCCCATAGGCTTTTGGGATGAGGTAAAGAGAAGGTTCGTGAATCGCACATGAAGCTCTACGAAAGTGTGAAAGGTGACGATATCACCAGACCTTGGGCTGACACTTACAACATACCTTTAATGGTAGGTGACCAGTGACAAAACATGTTGCTGAAGTTTGATGGTTTATCTGGCCACTGGAGGAGTTGTTCCTACCTTTAACCCATCAATGATACAAAATGCATGTGAGCATGTGCTCTATAGAAAGGCACCAGGCAGTGATGAAATCCAGAATAAACATGCGAAATATGCTTTCCCTTGACTGAGGGATCCTTTAGCACACGTGTCTACTACTTCAATAATTACCGACCAATTGCTTTTGTATTGCAACGACCTTCTCCAAAATCTTTTGAGCAAGACTAGGAAAAAGCCCATTATTTGCTGCTTTCCTTGACCCATTCAAAGCCTACCATCAAGGTACTCACACTACACTGTGCCATATCCTGATCAAACGTGCGCTCACCAGGTGGTGTGTGGGTACTCTGTGGCAATGGTTCAATCGTAACAAATGGTTGTGAGATGGGGCTCATTTTTGTCACTTAGACGAATCAATGCTAAAAAAAAAAACTTTTCATATGCAAAGTCGACAAATGTCATGAGTTTTGGGTCGCTTCTTTTTACAAACCCCCACAATGTCAGGATATAGCTTAATAGTTATACTTAGTGCTAGACACCCTAATCAAAATACACTTTCAATCGGAAAAAGAATGAGAGAACAAGTAATAATTTTCATCTTTGTTTTTATTTTATATTTTGTCCCTAGACCATGAATCTCGCCAACATAAAATAAGTGGACTGTACATTTAATAAAACGAATGTCGGCAGAATATTACTAATGGTTACCTCGGTCGCCTATTCAGAGATCATTCAAATAAGAACACTGGTTCTAGGTTTACTCAATTAATTCCTTTCTTATAATTATTCAAAACTCCATAACTATTTAAAATATCAAAAGCGGGAAATGGGATATTAAAATAGTGAGAATAAGTCACTTGATACTAGTACACTCAGCTTTAGAGCTTCAGCTCAATGAGCGTTGGTGAAGTCCAGCTGTCCTTCCCGGCTGGTCACCACAACTGCTGGCCAAGAATCGTCTGCTATAGTTGAGGTTCGGACACGGAGCACTGAATGAAGACACACTCAGAATAACGTCTAGGCACGTTATGTTCTGCCGTACTATTTTACTTGAGTTTTGAAGGCCCTGATTGGAGTGGTGCCACCTCCCGACAGGAAGTTGTGACTCAGACTCAACCGGATGGCAGTCTCTGAGTGAGTTCGCTTGGGCATAAAATAAAATAATAATTGGCATTGTCGATCGGCACAGCTGATTGGAGCAGAAGGAATGATGTTTGCTCAAGGTGTTAATAAAATCATAATTGATGTCAAGATCAAACCATCTGATTGGATCCAAAGGAATATGAGTTTACTCAAGGGTGACTAAGGTAGAGAAGGATGTGCCACTCAAGCTTAGTTTGCCGACTTGAGCGTTGCTAATGTCAACACTTGCACATCCTGTTTTGCAGCCTCCATACGCAGGGGGGAGGGGAGAGATTGAAGTCAAGTTTTGAAGTTAAGCTTGCAATTTAGAACTGTTTCAAATTTACACTCTGAATACTTCTTTTTAACCATATTTAATATTCTCTTCCTCCCTCCGACCCTGCTTTCAATTTCATGCTCCTTCAATTCTTAAGGCTCTGTTTCGGGCAGGCTACGTTTATAATAGTAATTCCTTTATAAATCATGTGCTTAGGTTGGAGTAAACTTACATCTATGCAGATATACGAGCTTATAATGCATCTGTATGCATGTATTAATTTGTGCACAATGTGTATTTAATAAATCTTAACACAAACACTAACATAAACAATGTGGACAAAACCCGCGCTATCCCTTTCATGAAAGCTTGTGTACAAGAAACATTGCCACCAACAAGTGGTAACTTGTCATTCCTCATAAAACGTGCACATTATCAATTATCAGAAGATTAGATTAGATTAGATTCTTTATTGAGCCAAGCACAAAGATGCGACCTACAAGTCATGCGCTCAGTCTATCCTACTTACGACAAGCCTTACGAACCAGAGACATTAGAGGCACAATGCACCTTGCCCTCAACTGTCCCACCTGACCGTATGGTGCCAAGCCAACAAGCAATACCCTCAGCTGCCCCCGCCAGATACCATGGGGTGGATATACTGGAAGAAAACTCTTTTAAGCCCATTCTCATGTCCCTACCTACTATACCGTACATCATGTATAGACATTATAGCATATAACTGCACTACAAGACAACATGGTAAATGCAAAAATTACATCTTAAATTCACAACAGCTTCAATTGTAGACTGAACGAGGATGTTTGCAGCAATGATTAATAACGAACTTCATGTTGGCCTAGTTACACTGTGGATACAATAAACATGTTTGTTGAATTAAATGGACTATATGAAAATTTAGTTGTGTGGTGGCCGTTTACAAATTAAGCTTGACAGATACAGGTTGAGAGACGCTGGGAATGAGTTCAGCACCCAAAATCCTGTGGAAAACACTGTCGAACATTAATGGAATATATGACTGAAATTAAATTTTGTGGCGGCCACTTTGAATTTTGGCCATTTAAAGATTAAGCTTGACAGATAAGGGTTGACAGACACAGGAAATGAATTCAGCACCACATAATCCTTTGGAATACACTATCTGTCAACTTTTACTCAAAAATGCCTGAGGGTGTAGGATTTTCAGGAAACCAGTCTAGTCTATACGAACAGCATACTTTCTCTGGTTTGCAGACTGGGGATGTAACGGGGAGGGCACGTAGTCTCTCACTGGATGGGCAAAGCTCGGATAATGTCAACGTGTATACTGATATCCATATGTAGACACGAGTATGTCACGATACTGCCAAGTTCTGAATGGTTCGGCACTTCAAAGGACACATCCACCAAGTTAAGTGCACCGCATAATACTTCGGACGATAAATAAAAACTTGAACATTGCACCGAAAGAAGCAGTGTTCTGGTTTTTATTTTACCTTCGAACTATAGTCGGTGCGATTAACTTAGCAAATGTTTTGGTGTGTCGGTATTACTCCGTTGAAGGGCCGAACGATTCGGAACTTGCGCATGTTATAACCTACTGTTGGATGACAATACAAACAATGGTTACAAAAATAATTTTGCACTTACGTGTTGCCTCAGGGCCATATGCTTGTAGCTGCGGCCCCCATTTTCGAAAAAGACACTTCTCGGTATGACTCTTTCCCTGCGTGGTGAAATCTAGATTTCTCAATTCTCCTTAACGAGATGTAGATGTGTCTTTAGACCCTATGTGATTAACATGGGAGCCGTAACACGAATTTAAACATTTTTTTCCATAAAGGACATGTTTACTGCATAAAGGACACATTTTCTCCATAAACGACATGTTTCCATACTTTAATGTTGAGGTTTTCTTCATTAGTGGAACCAGGAGCAATGGAATTTTTAGATTCCACACGCTCCTGCTGGAACCAAAGACCTGATTCCAAAAATCTGCAAAGAATTCTATCGCACGGGGAATTTTCACTAGTAGGCTAAAATCAGCTATAAGCCTGTTACAGTGTTAAAAGACACAGTCTGCCAATGAGCTGCCTTATTGTTTGTTTGGTTTTTCGGGAGCATGAACCCAAACTGGGTTATCTCCCAGTAAGCCGCCCTTTTACACCTGACAACAATTAAAGCTCCTCTACTTGGCAGTGAACGTGTGTCTAGATACTTGGTGGTGACACACTAGTGTGTGTCTAGATAAAAAGTTTTTAATTTAGACTTGGCTTACTTGTTTATACTCTGTTTTCTTAACTTGTACTTCCAGCAGCACTGTCGTCCTATGTACAGTGCTTGTCAACGTACAAGGACTGTTATCTTTTTGTATATTAATTTACCCCCCCCCCCCCCACCCCACACACCACCATGTCATCATGAAATGCGAGAAAACCCTACATCGTATGGTTTCGGTTAACCCCTTCAAACCATGATGCCTACGGAATGAAAAGAAAATAACTAAGCCCAGTGACAAAGCGTGAGCTTGATGATGGTCCCTGGGGATTCCGAGTGAGCGAGCAAAGCACAGCCAAAGCACTTGCTAGAGGCTTGATCTCCGAGCCAAGACGATGTGAGAGCGAGTCTTTTCACTGACTTGTGTTTAAAGATGCTCCCACTGGGACTACACTTGGAGTGGAAGAGGTTAGTCAATGTCTAAAGTAAAGCACAGATGTTGTTAGTTTATTTAAGGTTCTTGGACCAGAAGTTTATAATGTGTACTTTGAAATTTGAGTTTCTTTATTGCCAAAACATCTTAACCTGGTAATTTTAGCATTACATTCCTCGAATGTGATGTTCCCCTGGAGGTTTCTTCTGGTTTGTAGACGCCTGCTTGCATGTCCCACCGTGCGTGCGCGGCGCGGTCCTCCCTTATAAAAGCGACAGCGCGCACGCTATCGGCATTCATTTTCCTCCAGAGGTGTCACCACGCCACCTCGCTCCACGGTTTCCCGACTGTCGTTTATAAAATTGGATTCTTCCCGAAGATGGACAACGCTTCTTCCGCGGCTCGTCCTCGTGCTCTTGCTCACTTGATCTTGGCAGCCGTTGGGCATCCGCTCTCGACCTCACCGCGCCTACCCGTACGAAACCCGCCGATGTCATACCTGCTGTCGCATCGCCTGACTCTCCACTCCTCTCGGGCAAACGCTCGCCGCTTCCCGCCCCACTGGATCTGTCGTCGCTTCGACAAGACCTTCGAGACGCCAAAAACTCCTACCGGGCCGCCAAACGCAACCTCCGCCAAGCGACGCTCGCCCGCTCTCCGGAACGATACTCTCCGCTCGACCTGTCGTCCAACTCTTCCCGGATAGGCCTAAGCGTCAGCCGCAGTGTCGTACGGGAAATCGTACATGACACTGTCCACCACCTACAGGTCAACCCGATGCCGCCTCCCTCCTGCACGTCGTCGGTACGTAAGGCCCGCACCCAGGACTGGGTCGCATCTACTTCTAGCCACGAAGGGCACAGGCGTGCCGCTTCTTCTCCGCTAGCCTCGGCGTCCAAGCGCAAACCGGACGACACACTGTCGTCGCATCACCCGCTGTTGCGCGCCCCTACTGCCGAGAAACGCATCAGGTTCCCGGACGACACTTCTGACGAAGCCACCTTGTTGCTCGCAGCTCTTTTAAAGACTGTCGAGCAGACAGTCCCGGACTGCTTCCTATTCAAGCCCTCAAAGGTACCGGACGCTCCCGTCATCAACCGTGGCCTAACGACAGGCCTTGGATTCACATCCAGGGACAAGGATACCAAGCCCCGCTGCTTCCTGGGTCAGTCGACGACACTCCTAACGTGTCTGCTCCGCAACGAAGGCTCCATTCTAGGCAAGGGTGACCCCCTTCTTCTCGACATGGAACCCCCGATGTCACGCCCAGGCCGCGAAAACGGCTTCTTCAGATCCTTTGGAGACGACGCCGCAAACCCCCGCAACTTCGAAACCTATCCGGAATGCGAATTTATCTGCAGCGAAATCAAGATGGACTTCGGCACTTCAATGTCCATATCCAAGAAGGCCGATATTCCCACCTTCGTGCTGTACGAAAACGACAGATGTCTGCGACTAAGCCTACGGGCGGCCTCCCAGGCTGACGTCCTGCACACAGCTATGTAAGAAACTGTCGTCCGACAACCCCACGGATGAGCTCAAGAATTTACCGTCCCTGATTTCCAAGCTCTTCCAAAAGGCCAACTTCGCCACCTATCACGCCATGAATTGGGCGACAAGGGCACTGTTCAACAACACCCTACTCCTTCGCGTCATCGCCCTGTCATCCGCAAACAACCTAAACGTCTCCACACGTCACCGTCTAAGAAACCAACCAATCCACGAGTCTGAAACTCTTTTTCGAGGACAGATCCCGACACTCGCTCCTCATCTCGATGTCTCAAGGAAACCAAGGTTACAAAAACAGTCCACACACTCAAACCGCCCATGGAACAGACAGGCCATCCACCGTCCCGCCGATGACTGGCACAAGAACACGGCACCATCCTTCGACCGCCCGGACGACACTGCCGCTCCCCAACAACGAAACCAGCAGCCCTTTCATTCCGACGCTCCTCGCTCCCGCCCCGGCCAACGCTCCCAGCAGAAACGCGCCGATACCCCCAACCGAAGGAGCCGTTTCTCATCACCCGGGGGCAGAAGAATACAACGAAAAAACCAACAATGACGCCCTGCACCTGTCCAACCTCCCGGTCGGAGCCAGATTACGCCATTTTCTCCCAACTTGGCAAAATTTAACCACCAACCTGGAAATCCTGTCGATCATAAAACACGGCTTTCGTCCGACGTTCCTACACCAACCGCCACTGTCGCCATCGCCCCCTTGGGACTTCTCGTCCCAAACGAAAGCTTCCCTGTCGCACGAAGTTTCGGAGTTGCTACGGAAGAATGCGGTACGACAGCTCTCCAACCCAGGCCCGGGCTTCTACAGTTCAATCTTCACCCGCCCGAAGAAGTCGGGAGGCCTACGCCTAATTTTTAATATGAATCCCCTCAACAAGTTCATCCAAAACGAACATTTCAAGATGGAGACCCTAGAATCTATCCGTCAATCGTTCATGCAAGACGACTGGACAGTCACCATCGATCTGGAAGATGCTTATCTTCACATCCCCCTTCATCCAGCAATCACCCACTACTTTCGTTTCGTCTACAACCAGAAAGTCTTCGAATTCCGCTGCCTCCCCTTCGGGCTGAATGCAGCCCCAAGGATTTTCACCCTAGTCCTAAAACCAATCTTGGCAAACCTTCACCAGCACCAAATACTAGCCAATGCCTATCTCGACGACTGGGCCCTCAACAACCCAGACCCCTCTCAATTGGAACTCAACGAGGTCAAGACCATCAACTTGCTGAACTGCCTGGGATTCGGCATAAACATAGCAAAGTCACGACTCCTTCCAGAACAAGTCTTCACGTTCCTCGGAGCTACATTCGACCTTCGATCGGCATCAATCTCCCCGTCTCCGGAACGCATAGGAGACCTCCTACATCACATCCGGCTCTTCCGCCTCCAACCGAGTTTCTCCGCCCTGGAACTGAACTTCCTCATCGGAAAAATGGATGCAATGGCCAACCTGGTCCCTTACGGACGGTGGATGGTAAGACCATTCCATCACTACCGGATAGACAACCACTCAATCAACCAAAGCAATCCGGACAGACAAATCCCGTTCAACAAGGATTTCCCCTTCGAATCCCTCCTCTGGTGGTCCGACGTCACAAACCTTTCGAAATCCGTCCCTCTACAGGAACCTCCACCCGACCACCGAATCTTCACGGATGCATAAAGCCCTGGCTGGGGAGCACACCTAAACAACCAGGAAATCTCCGGCTTGTGGCCTGCCACCCTCAAAGACCACATCAACGGACTGGAGCTACGTGCAATCCTCCTAGCCCTCCGCCACTTCCTTCCACTCATCAAAACAAGGTCATACAGATCCAGGCCGACAACACAACAGCCCTGGCCTACATCAGGAAAGAGGGGGGAACGAAATCTAGATCACTCCACAACTTAATGACGGAAATCTTCAATCTGTGCATCCCACACAACATCACCCTCCTACCGCTTCACATCCCAGGAACAGGAATGTGATTGCATATTCTCTCTCACGCCAGAAACCACCAGCAGGGGAATGGTGCCTCAAGAAATCCATCTGCGAATCTCTCTTCAACATATGGGACAAACCAATGCTGGATTTATTCGCCACGAAGCACAATGCCAGACTTCCCCACTACATCAGCCCGATCCCGGACGACTCAGCAGTAGCAGTGGACGCTCTCACGTTCCCATGGCACAACCTGTTCGCCTACCTATTTCCACCCTTCAAACTGCTTCCACAAGTACTTCAAAAAATAGAAGTAAGCCAGGGTCTATTCATCCTAATAGCCCCCCTCTGGCCGTCTTCAGCCTGGTTCTCGCTCCTCCTAAACCTAACAGTCGACACTCCAAGAAGCCTCCCTCTTCTACCAGATCTTCTGTCACAACAGAAAGGAACAAAACTGCACCCGAACCTCCCACTCCTAAACTTACACGGGTGGCTACTATCATCGAATTCCTCAAAAAGGCTGGGATTCATCAAGAAGAGGCTGAACGCATCGCATCCAAAGCAACCAGGGAATCAACAAACCACATGTATGACAGCCACTGGTCAAAGTGGATTCATTGGTGTATCACAAAACGCACAAATCCACTCAACCCCTCTGTTCCCGAACTCCTAAGCTTCTTCGGTGACCTATTCAACATCGACAAACTCAAAGGCTCCACCATCCTCGTCTATAGGTCCGCCTTAAACTTCGTCTTCAAATCTGCCGGTCGCACTGGAAGACTACCGTATTTCTGCCTTACTACGCTCATACGAAAACGATCGACCTACCACTAGACGTTCCGTCACCGACTGGGACCTCTCCATCGTTTTACAATCACTAATGGAGAACCCCTATGAACCCATGCAAGACAGCTCACTCCACCTCATGACCCGCAAAACTGTCTTCCTCGTAACACTGGCATCAAGTCTAAGATGTTCTGAGATCCAAGCCCTCTCGGCAGACCCGGCATACTGCATCTTCGGCCCTAATTTCTTATCAGTCACACTCTCCCCAAGAGCGTCTTTCAGAGCAAAAACTCAAAAACCATCCGAACCCTCGAAACCCATAACATTTCCTGCCCTCTCAAACCTCACTGGGAACGAACCGGAATGACTCCTCTGCCCAGTCAGAACTCTCCGCTTCTACCTAGCCCGGACCCAACACGAAGACATTCGGAGAGGCAGAAATCAACTCTTCCGTCCAGTGGATTCCCAAACCGGCGAAACAACAACCGTCATGGTGTCGCTCTGAATCAAGAAAACAATCGAAGCAGCTTACGACAAGCACGGATTGAGTAAGAGCATGAGGATAGCGGCACACGAAGTACGTGCAATCTCCACATCCTGGGCCCACCACAATGCCACACCAATCAAAGAAATCCTGGCAGCAGCATCGTGGCGCCCCCAAACCACCTTCACGTCCCACTACCTAAGGGACAAGACGAAGGACGAATCCAGACTACACCGGCTGGGACCGATCGTCGCAGCCAGAACTGTGGTCAAGACCCCCTTAAGCACTCAGAACGAAGGAGAAGCAAGATTCAGAAGGAAGCAAGATCCATCCAGCTAGAAGCAAGACCCTCAACAACGGTCCTTTTCAGGGCCACCAATTCCCACGAAAGAGACCAAATACCTGTTAGCCCATCTTGTTCTGAATAAAGTGCGAATTTTTCTCTTGCAGATAAAGTACTCATGGGGGAAAGCCTGCTTGCATCCCGGGGCGCTCGGTCAGACGGTGCCTGCCACCAACTTTGACGAGGTCAACTGGTAATGCTAAAATTACCAGGTTAAGATGTTTTGGCAATAAAGAAAGAACATTTTGCCGGCCCCCAGCCTGGCCGGCTAAAAATGGTTTCTTTTTGCCTAAAACATACTTAACCTTAACTCCCGCCCTGCCTCCCCTCTCGAGTCACCGCCTGACACATTGAGAGTAAAACGAATGCCGATAGCGTGCGCGCTGTCGCTTTGATAAGGGAGGACCACGCCGCGCATGCGCGTTGGGACATGCAAGCAGGCGTCTACAAACCGGAAGAAACCTCCAGGCAAACATCACATTCGAGGAATGTAGTGCTAAAATTACCAGGTTAAGTATGTTTTAGGCAAAAAAAAACCCATTTTTACCGGCTAGGCTGGGGGCCGGCAAAATGTTCTTTATTACCAGAGACTAATTGAAGTGACAGTGTGTACTTTTGTGTGTAGGTTCAAAGGATTTTAGGGAGCGTTAACGCTTCCGGTCAAGGAATGAATGTGCGTAACAATGTATTGAATAGTGAGTGACACAGGTTAAATCAACTTTACTTTACTTTATTTCGCTGAGTGAACCTAAAAGCCTTTACGCTATGCGGTCACTACTAACCACTACTTACAGCTACTTAAGACTACTACTTAATCAACTATAACGAGGTATAACAATGAATTTGGCAGTTGGACCATTGCGGAATACAGTTTAAAGGTACGGTATCGACTACTATTATTGTTAACTTTTGGGCTACTGTTTAAAGAATCGTTCATTGTTGCTTTAGCCCAAATCTCCCTAACCACGAATTCTGGCCTGCATTCTGTGATTTCAGCCGTTTGGCTTGTAGCACCAGCCCTGTTCAACTGCAATCTTTTAACAGGTATTACCTAAGTTTATTGTTATCAATTAAACATGATGCACGAAAAACTATACTATTATCTTCTGAGCCCAGTTCCTCACAGTGTGGGAAAGGATGTTGTTTGCAGTAGGTCCTTGAGGATGGCAATCGTTGTGGAGACCATGGTCGTCTTCATTAAGATCAGCTATAGTTATTTTGGGTCGGGTTAGTTAGATTGATTGCATATAGTTTTATCATGAGTCTATGACAATCATTACAAATTATCTACTTATGTTTTCATGTAAACACTATGAGGGAAAGTAGTTGTCCCTGAAAATGTTGCATTTCAACTTTCAAATTTAAAGTTAGAGAAATCACAATACAGTATTCAATGTGTGCACATCTATGAATCGAATCACTAGGAGGAGTGGTTGATGGGTACTAAACTCGACCATTGTTTTTTATTGGTCTTGTGATTGTTAATTTTTCTTCTTTTTTTTTGATTTGTTGTGCTGTTATATGTTAGGTTAGTTGTCTTGGCTCTATTTTCACTGGGCAGGGACTGATTTCACTTGGAAAACATGTTTTACTGAGGTACACACTAATGCAAATCATGACTGATACCATTACCAGAAGTTGTTAGACTACTAAAGTTTAAGCAAATGTTGGCCCTAGTTCTAGAAAGCTGATGGTGTAGTGTCTCACGACAACTAAGTGCCCAGATGCCAATGATTAATTCCTTTTGGAGCCATTCCTTGTTGTTGTTTTTTAAAGTTTTAGGTAGGTATGTTAAATGGACCCAATTTCCATCTAATTGGGGGGGGGGGGGTAGTGTTGGTGGTGAAAGGCCTGTCACGGCTTTATTCTTCAGTTTACTGTTGCTAGAATTAAAAAAATAATAATCTTGATTACGAGTTTGGAATACGAAGTAAACTAGTCAGCAAACTTTGCTGAGGATGGTGTTGTGGTGACAGAGTTCACACACAGCCTTTGCACACAGCCTTGATACACAGCCTTCGCACACAGCCTTCGCACACAGCCTTGACACACAGCCTTCGCACACAGCCTTGATAAGGATGCTGCTGCATCGATTAAGGCCAGGAAAGCTGCTTATAGGATGTGGAAAAATGCAAAAAAAGCAAGGCGATCCTGCAGAATTTTTCAATGAAGCCTGGGAGAAGTACAAAAAATTAAAGTCTGAGGCAAAGACTAAGATTTGGGAAAAGATTTGGGAAAACTATTTTAATAGACAATTATATAGAGAAATTGCAGAAGGAGATAGGGAATCTGGCAAAAATTTATGGAGATTCGTGAAAATAAGGGAAAAGAGAAAATGGGAATTGGGATTCGAGATGAAGCTGGGATGTGTCAGACTGGGGTTGGAGACATAAAAGAGATACTTAATGGCTTTGGGGAAGATTTGCTTAAATCAAATTTTGTTGAAAACACTATTGAAAATTTCTTTAATACTTGGAAGAATGATGGGACTGAGATTGACAGGGGTGGGAGTGATCTTTTGAAACAGGTTTCGGAAATGGAATGAGAAGAAGCGATAAAAAAAGCTTAAAAATGGTAAAGCAGCTGGGGATGATGGAATTGCAAATGAAATGCTTAAGTATTTAGCCACGTTGGGAAGGGATAGGCTTTGAAATGAATTAAATCACGTAATAACAGCAGGAATATTACCAGATATTTGGAAGAAGGTGAGAATTAGATTAGTACATAAAGGAAAGGGGAAATCACTGGAACATATTGAAAGTTACCGGCCAATTGCTGTCACCAGCTGTTTGTACAAAGTTTTTATGTACATTATGGAAATGCGGTTGTAGAATTTCTTAGAAAGGCGCTGAGCTTTGGGGGAACGGCAAAATGGCTTTAGAAGAGATCGCAGACCGGATGACAACATTTTTATTGTGACTCAACTAATAGAAATGGCGAGATCGGAGGGAAGGGGGTTTGATTGTGGCGTTTCTCGATCTAAAACGAGCATATAGTGTTCGATGGGACAGACTTTGGGAAGAACTTTTAAAAATGGGGGTAGAAGGACAGTGGAATGTATTATTAGCAAAGTTGTATGTAGGGAGTGTATATAAATTTCAGTGGGGGATATAGAAACAGATTGGCTGGAAAGAAAAGTAGGTCTTAGGCAAGGTTGTTCGCTCTCGCCGTTACAGTTTACCATGTTTCTGAAAGATTTAGAAGATGGGCTATTTAGGTCTGGCTTTAGGGGAGAAGGTAGAGGTGAGGAAAGAAGAATTCCAGGTGTGTTCTATGCTGACGATGTAGCATTACTGGAATGGGAACAGGAAGGTATGCAAAAATTTGGTAAATATATGTTTTGACTTGGAGTTGATACATGCAATGGAATTTTGTGGAGAGAAGTCTGGTTTTATTGCCTTTGGAACTGGAAGAAGCAAAGAGCTTATTTTATCCATGGACAAAGATTCATTGCAAAGGGTAGCACAGTACGATTATTTAGGTGTTAGACTTTCTGAAAAAGATGATTTTTTTGGCTGAAATGAAAGATAAAATTATAAAGAAAGCTTCAAGAATAAAAGGGGTTATTAAACATTCCAGTTTATGGGGATATAATAAATACGAAATTAGGTGGATACTTTGGAAAGCAGTTGTTGTGCCGGGGGCAACTTTTGAAAATTCAACTTTAGTTTAAGGGTGGGAGGTACAGCAACAATTAGACAGATTTCAGGATGAGTTGGGCAGGTGGGCACTAGGAGCGAATTGTTTTACAGCCTGTGAAGCTGTGAAGGGAGATATGGGCTGGTCGAATTTTGAATCGAGAGAGGCTTTTAGTTAAATTAGGGTTTATGTGCAGATTAGGTTTATGAGCAACCATAGAACCGTTAAGAAAGTACATCTCTACTTGGGTCAATAGAGAAACTAGATGGCTTAGGATAGTTTGGGAGCTTTTTCAGAAATACCTTAGGGGGAAAATCTAAATTACGTAACATCGAGTCATGCTTGGAGAAATGCTACACGCAAGGCCGTGAAATTAAGGGAAACTGCTTCATGGAGGGAGGGTATGGAAAAAAAGAGCTCTTTATTGCTTTATCGTACTGGGGAAAAATATTGGATGGGAAAAGTATCATGAAAGCAATTCGGTAAGTGGGATGTTTTCAGGCTAGGGCAGGAACTCTGAATACTAGCAGGATGGTTAGGAAGATATAGAGTGGGGAGGGTTTGGACATTACGTGCGGCATTTGTGGGGAAGCAGAAGAAAATCTACGTCACATTCTGATGGAGTGTGAAGGGACTTAAGGGCGAACCTTGAATTAGATGAATTGGATGAACAGGAAGGGATGCATTGGATGCTTGGTTTTTGCAATTCTGAAGGGATACAGGCTGGGGAGGCAGGTAATTGAAGGGACAAAACGACTGCTTGCAGGATGGTGGGATAGAAGAGGAGGATGGGAATAAGGTGTGTTTGGATGTGTAGGAGTTTTTTTTTTTTTTTGGTAATTTGAAGTCGCATATCGTGTACTGAAGCCCCGCTTCAAAGAGAAAGCCACCATCATCATCATCGTCCTACAAAATACTTATACTTGCAGTGCCGAAATTCAAGGTGTGGAAACCTGTGAAAATGGGATGGCTTAGTTAATAACTGAAAGTAATAAGGGACCAGTCAATTTTATGGGCCGGGGGGAGGGGCGGCGGCCTAAAATATTTTCAGAGCATTAAGTATTGCATTAAATATTGCTATTAATGGCTTCTCCCTTGCGTACGTATCAAAAAATGTTGACCCCTAGACTATTCTGAAAAAATATGTCCCCTCCCTTTCCAACAACAAAAAAAGACTTTTGGTATAATGAGAAGAAGAGACATTTCTTACCTAATACTGACCGTGGCCTACGTCATCTGTTTTTCCAAGACCCAGCAACTCTCCCACCACGAGTTGTAATTATAGTCTGCATTCATCATCTGATGGTATGTTGCTAGTTTCCTGCTCTACGGAACTGTTCATATTTAGAATGCTCAAATGTTTACCTTGAATGTAACATTTTATCCCCCCCCCCCTTGACTGGAATTTGAATTTTTTTGCCCCCCTACCCCCAGACTGGTCCCAAATTTTTCTGCCCCGACCCCCATCCATAAATATTGATTCTCTTATACCTTAATCAATGGATAAATTACTTCAAATAATTTGTCGGCCGAATGCATTTGTCTGGAAGCAATTTATGGTGGAACAAGCAAGGAAGTGCAGTTCCCTGCTGTATTCTTCTCGCTCTTTGTCCTTTGGTGAGACGGAAGGCATAAATTAATATATATAAAAAATACAACATTATTTACCATCATTAGCTCCCTACTGTTAACTACCGTGAATCAAGAGTGGAATAACGGAGGACTCAATTATAGTGTCCGCGGCCTGTCTTGAGTTCGCCCCAGAACGAATACAGATAATCGATTGTATGTTTTCAATAGCAGAGCACCTTGTTGATATTCAAGATGGTTACAAAAACAATTGCGGCCGTTGATTAAAGCCGTTCCCTCCAGGAAGATGTAGCCGCTCATAAAATACCTGCAGGACTCAAGTTACGCTGCGCGTACAATAAGTGTCCATAATAATGATACGCATGTTCCATATCTCATTGTGGGTTGCAACCCCATTCAGCCAATTGTGGAACGACTGCTCGTAACTATTTTCTGGGCTATCTTTATTAATAAAATCGAGTTGTCGCGTAGGATGGACGGCAACGAGACGGCCACAAGACGGCCGCAAGTAATTGATAGAGCACATGTCCGTTTTCATTGTCGGATGAGCCCGCTCGCCCTCTTGCTGTCGAGTTGTCGCGTAGGATGGACGGCAACAAGACGGCCACAAGACGGCCGCAAGTAATTGATAGAGCACATATCTGTTTTCATTGTCGGATGAGCCCGCTCGCCCTCTTGCTATCGAGTTGTCGCATAGGATGGACGGCAACGAGACGGCCACAAGACGGCCGCAAGTAATTGATAGAGCACATATCCGTTTTCATTGTCGGATGAGCCCGCTCGCCCTCTTGCTGTCGAGTTGTCGCGTAGGATGGACGGCAACGAGACGGCCACAAGACGGCCGCAAGTAATTGATAGAGCACATATCTGTTTTCATTGTCGGTCGCTCGCCCTTTTTCTTTGCTACCGTGGGATCAATTCTCTTCAAAACTACATTGCTCTCATTTTTTTTACACATATCTGTTAAAATGCAAATATTTTAGTCAGCGGCGGCTTCGTGATAAGCCAAAGCACGATTTTTCAACTGATGATACCTACAGAAATTTCTGGACAATTTGCTAGCAGCTATCCCTTTTCCAGCTGCCGAAATGTTCAAAACAAGTGGTCAAAGGCCGATACAGGAGTTGCATTTCAGTAGTTCCTTGGTTTTGATGAGAATCTATGTGATAGTTTAACAGAACTGGCTAACACATACCATTTTACGAATTTTAAGTGTCGTCGGTATTGTGGTTCTCAATGCCTCCTTTCTTTATATCTGTGGCTGTTTAATTCTAGTTATTGTTCCCCTTATGTACGGTAGTTTGTTACTGTTGGCAGACCAAAACGTTGATTAGGTTTAGGTTGCATGTTGCTGAGTAAGCTACGGTTACATAAAGTATAACCACAGTGCAAACCCACTTCTTCAATTTTGAATGGCGATTTTCATTGGAATGCTGCTAGAACCAGCCATTAATGTAGACTCACAGATAACTACGCACAAACTGCAGTAAATGATGTTTGTGAACCCAAAGCAGCCTACTTCTGGGATCACTGTTTATTTGTCGTGCCATATTATCCTCAAAGTCTGCTTGATTTTTGTTTGGTGGTAAATGTACACTTCTTTAATTTTCACCCACCTGAATACTTAAATACATGTTGACCATAAAACCCAAAATTAGCTTATTTACTCGTGGGTTTTTTAATGGATTGCAGTATTCTATTCAGGTCTAAATAGAGTTTAACTTTATTTCTACACTAATAATCATATGCTCGAATTTACAGTTTTTTCCCCTAAAATATCAATTTGTTTAAGTATCTTAATGAAGGGCAGCACAACTTACTGAGGGGGAACAAGGCATAATGGGAGGCTAAAGGGGTCTAATTGGGATGTATTTGGGGAAGGAGTCTTTCAATTATTTCGTCATGACATCCTGTTGAAAATTGCTTAGTCATTATCTTTGTTCCATCGCGTCTTTGCCCTGATGGTATTTTTTTTTTATCTAGTGTTGGTTGGCGCTGAGTTCTGAAAGTGGAGACTAGAGAAGAAAGTTTGTTTTATTGCCACGAAACTATCACTACCTTTTATTTAAATAGCAGTTTCCCTCATGGAGCTCTATTATACCTAGCTTGAAAGTTGGTTTCCCTGCGGGCTCGTAACCAACCATCTTTCTTCCTAGGGCATCTTTCTTTCTTCCTAGGGCAATCTTTCTTCCTAGGGCAATTGCACCAGCCAGTTGTACCAGGAGCTGTATCATCGATCCTATGGATTCATCGATCCTTACTGGTGTGGAATCGCCTGTCGATTCCATGGGAGGGTATTTGATTCCCTCTCCTCAACCCAGCCAGGAGGAGGACACTCCGATCTCCCATGTTCCCGGTCCACCTACATCGGTCCGCCTCTCTCAACAATCATACCCAAGACACAGGATGCAGGACTGCTACTCCACTTCGAAACCAAGTCTGATTTTCTGACCAGTCTTGGTCTCCATAGCGGATCGCTTGTCCCGCCGCAACGGACCGGCTCTACTGTCACAGTGGTTCCATCTCCAGCAACGATTCAGTCAACTCCTTGTCTCTATATACTGATCTCCTCAATGAGAAACAATTCTTTGTATTCACTGGTTCCTGATCCTGCTTTCCGATCCCCACCAACGACCGATCCACGTTTCTGTTGCTTGGTCGTCTGCCCCGTATGTGTCCTACAGTGGGATTTCTACCTGCACCATGTGCTACAAGTCTTCAATGCACATTGAATCGATGCTGCTACATCGGATCAACGCTGTTCCCTCGGTAATTTGGCCTGACGCTGCATACAGTGGATAGACTACACCGCGTATATGTGGCCTCGTTGTCCCCGTCTTTCCCATGGAAGCGCCACGCCTCTCCCGTGTTCTGTTCCTCGATCCGCTTTGATTGAATCGTCACCTGCTTCATGGATTCACACCTCATGATCCACCCAGATTCTACGATTTTTCTTCTGGCTTCTGCTTCCGATCCGTCATTCCGGGGCCTCCCTGCCATACTACACTTCCAACCGCGGGCCACCGTTGTCATTGTTCCCTTCGTCTTTCCGATCATTGTTCAACATCCGGGAGTCCTGATCTCCGCTGCACTATTCCGCCTCCTGAGGGCGCCCTCGTTGTGGCGCGATTCTTCAAAATCTATAACTGTTTTCTGTGGTAGTCGCCGTTCGCCACGCTTCGAGTTATGTCTTCCGACTCCTCTTCCACAGACCCTGTACCAGCCAATGTTGTAAATGTCCCCGATCCCACACCATGTGTTTGCCTGGGTTTTGCAGCAGGGATCAGGGAACATTTTGACCCGCATCCCTGCTGCCAGCATTATCGACAGTGCAACAGGTATGACCTTCTTTGTAGTGTTTGTGTAACGATCTCTTAGAAGGACTGGATTGAAATTCGACGTAGGCAAAAAAGCTCTTGTCGGCGGGCGGATCGGCAAAATGAAGGAATTAGCTACGCAACCTGGGACTAAGCCATTATCTACTACCAAATCTTTGTCGTCTGTGTCCAAAAAACTTTCCTGTCATTCATCTCGATTCCGCCCTACTCCAACCACAGTCTCGACCCACTCCAAAGTTTCGCCTTCGGTGCCTATTGCGATCCCTGGTACATCTGGGATTCGGACGTTGCGACCAGCCTTTCCTCCTAGAAGAAGCCTTAAAATCAAGAATGTCAAACATCCGATGGCTCCGCCACGATTCCTGCAGATTCAGCCACCTCGTTTTTCGATCCCCGTGCTTTCATCAACTAGTACACGTTCACCGCCGTTATCGACGATTACTTCGACGATGGGTTCGCCTTTTCCGGCAGTAGAATCAAGCATTGAAACAGCTATTACACCGCCATCTTCGGCCCTGCCTCCATTCCCGCCTGCCTCCACCATCTGGGCGGCCCTCACCAGAGGTTGGCAACTTTCCGTTATCGACCTTGAGAACGTCGACTTCGACCTCCAGTTTGTCCTGTCTTGGGTGGCAAACTTCTCAACAGAGTTCACAAAACTCCAAACCGAAAATTCAGCCCTTCGATCCTCCCTTTCCAGTGCCGAGATCGAAACCTGACCCTCCAATCAGAGTTGTCAGTGTCTCCAATTCATTGGACCTTTTGCAATCCAAACAACAGGTGTCTACAAATGACTATCGCTTACGTCGACACAGGCTCCCATGGGTTTCCCCTCTGCCGTCATCGCCACCATGACGTCTGTTCTATTGCAGCCATTCGCAGAGTCGATGCCTCCACGGAGCCCTGGCCACGATTGGTCCTTGATCCCCTCGCGATCCCTTGCTTCCTTCCGACTCAACAGTCATCTCGCGCCATACGTGATATTTACAAGGCAGCACCTCCTCCGCTCCCCTCTCCCTACCGGGATCCCTTGGCTACCGCCGCTTCCCGTTTTTAACACCGCCACAGGTTTCCCCGCTTTTGGCACCAGTACCACGCACTGTTCCTTCGACTCCGGTGACAGCACCTCATTGTGCTTCATCCGATCCTCCGCCCCAGTCGGTTCTCCGCCTTCCTGCTACTTCCTCTCCGATGATCAACACAGACCAGGCAATACCCTATGAACCATGCCCTCTAGAACAGGCGTGGTCCTGAGCCACTGCTTCTCCATCCTGCCAAGCCTTGTCATCGTACTCGGTTTGGCAGTACGATGATGCGCCTGTGTTTTCTGGGATCGTCATTGGAATCATCAACCAGGACTCTTCCTTGCTCTTCTTGTAGACGATGAGCTAAAGGTGTTGCCTTAGGCTTCTGCATCATCCCTTGAGTAGCCTGATACGTTCACGTCACATCCTCTGATTCTGATTCCCTTTACAAAACTTTCTGGATCGGCGAGGTGTTCCGTTCCCAATTCGCGAATCCGAAGTTGAAATCGTTGCTCCTCGCCTGGCTTCACAGCGATCTGTCCATTACTCCATACAGTGAAGGATCGTTATTCTACCACTACCGCCTTAGTCTTTCAACCTACAACTATTCATCATTTTGCGTTAGGACGTTTCGTCGTTTTGCTTGTCCATTTTACGAAGAAAATATGTAAAAAAAAAAAAAAAAAAAAAAAAATGGCAAAGTACTCCCTTGAGCCTTTTCATCATTCCGATCCAACGGATTCCGATCACCTTCACCGACTCCGTTCCACACGAGAGGGACCCCTCACTAATACTGTGGCATACGGACCTAGGAACCCAACATCCTTAGCTACGCTTCAACTACGGCTCCGACTATCGACTCCGGCAAACAGATATCCTTGCGTCCCTTCGATCCTCCTGTTCATGCAACCACGATCCGACCCTTGCCGTTCCGCCTTGTCTACCATAATGCTCATTGCTGCCCTTCTTTCGAACACTTGCCCTCTCCAGCCTGTGCTTTATGCTCTGTTCGATCCAAAAGGAAGCTTCCTGATTCCGGTACTCCCAGGATGCGGTACATCTGTTCTTCATATGACTCTCTCTCAGTTCCCTTCAACGAGTGTGTTCCACCAATTTCTACGCATTCCGTCCCTATTGATGCGATTCTCCGGTCTGCGATTGATGCGTCACCGGTTCCGATTCCGACTTCTCAAGATACCGTGGGATTCAAGACCGCTTCCAAGCTTACCGTCCAAGATAGGATTAAGGAAAATTGGAATAAAGGAAAATTGGAATTTTTTTTTTTCAAGACTAGGGGAAAGTAGGAATGCAGATAAGAACAATGGCCAATCCTGCATTCCTACTTTCCCTAGTGTTGAACCGAATATTTTCTACCCCTGGCATCAGCTGTTCCTGTTTGCTATCCCTTGGGACTGAGGATTTTGAGATTCGTGGGTTCCACTCAGATAATTATCTGCGGGGGTTGCCGGCTCGTAACGTGGGTGCTCCAAACCTAGCCCCCCTCCATTGGTGACAAAATTCCGCTTTTAAATAAAAGGTAATTCATATTTTCGTGGCGATAAAAAGACTAAAATACCAGGGGTACCTGGTTAATTTTAGTTTTTGTTTGCTTATTCGAATATACACATTACCTTTTACCCACCCAGCCTCCCCACGATGGGCTAGGTTCACATGGGTTGGAAGAAAGATGTTGAGTTCCGTTGCGATCCGCTTATACGTATATGTTCCTGTCAGTTCCTGTCTTGCGCAGTGAGTTACGAGCCCGGCAGGGAAGCCAATTAACTTTCAAGCTTGGGATAATGGAGCTCCATGGGGGGGGGGGGGGACTGCTATTTAAATAAAAGGTAATTTATATTTTCGTATAGGCAAACAAGAACTAAAATTAACCAGGTGTCCTGGTATATTTCCAGTGCAGAAATCTTACATTCGCCGATCCTATCTCATTATACTTGTGTTGTTTCTAGATGATGGATGAACTTCGTGCCTGGTCTCGGTTCTCTGAATCCCTTCACTCCCTGCGAACATCGGATAAAGGGGACGTCATCCTGCAATCTGGCGACAGTGTGTTTTATGCACACAGACTTGTTCTGGAGGCCAGCAGTGCATATTTTGCGGCCATGTTCAACAGTGGACTAGAAGAAGCAAAAACAGGAAAAATAGTGTTTAAAGAAATTGGACCATCTACTTTAGAATGTATTTTGGACTTTATCTACAAAAAGAAAGTTGATAAGATTTCTGGGGAAGACGAAGTAAGACACGTTTTGCAGGCGGCACACTTGCTGACATTGGAAGATCTGTTCCAGTATTGTTGCGAAATGTTGGTGGAGCAAATGACAATACACAGTTTTTTTGAAATTTTTGAGTTGGTGAACTGTTACGAAGTTGATATGACGACATTGACGGTGTTAAATTTTTGGATGGCTAACGCTCGAGAGTTGGTACGTACAGATGAGTTTCTCTTACTGTCGTTTGATAAAGTCAATGATTTACTGGATGTTCTGAAATCACACCTCGTGTCTCTGGATGCGGCATTATTCGGCATCCTTAGGTGGCTGCAGCATGACGTCAATGATCGCCGACAGTACTCAGAGTCCCTTTTACAGCAAATAGATGTGAACCTTGTGAC
>JAHWFP010176884.1:42966-82378 GCA_023313725.1 Lithobius niger
CAAATCATGAGTTGCAGGCCACGCAATGTAAGCAAGCCAATCTTCAGAAAAGGGGATCCGACTACAACTAGGGAATCCGGAGTCTTTGTTTTAACGTTGAATGGGCAAAGAGGAATGTAGCATAGCCATTATTGGTAAACTTTAATAATTTCGCAGGCCATGCATATTTCCAGATTAAAATTCGCTTATCACACGTCATGAGTGACTTCCAGATGTGTGAGCAGTGCTTTTTTTAGGTGTGATCGTAGCGAGACTGGAGGCAGAATTGACTACTAAGTGGATGAATGGTAGTTGGGTGTGGCGGGGTGAGAAAGGCTGATTAGGGCAATGCTGACGGATTGCAAGAGGGAGCGGTATGGACATGGGGTGAAAGAAGGGGAGAGATGGGGGAGTTGGTACAGGGTATCATAGAGGGGGAATTCAAGAAGGCTTTGGCCTTTTCGAGGAAGGGTAAAGTGGAGGGGGAGGATGGGCTATTGGGAGAAAAGTAAAACATTTGGGATCAATAGGTAAAAAGAGGTTGATTAGGGAGAAGGATGAGATTCTGGGAGGGGGGGGGAGTGCCTGAGTTGGAAGATGTGAGAGTTTATTACTTGTTCAAAGGGAAACAAAAGGGTAGGCTGACGAGTTACAGACAGGTGGCAATCACAAGCTCGGTCTATATAAGGCATTCATGTGGATTCTGACGAGCAGGCTGCAGGAGGCCTTAGAAGGAAGGGTAACGGGGGATGTCCACCAAAGTGGCTTCAGTAAGAGAAGGAAGATGGAGGATAAGTGTTTGTCTTGACCTGAGGTGACAAGGAAAGATGGAAGGAGTCTGTGAAGGTTTTCTTTGATGTTGTTAAGGCTTGTGATTAGATGAGGTGGGAACTTTTGTGGAGATTGTTTAGGGCTCCAGGGTTAGGTTTATTTAACTCATTTCGAGGTTGTATGAGTAGGGGAAGGGAAGTATATTAACGTCTGAAATGTTTTTTTGAGAATGGGTTGAAGGCAAGAGAAGACGTAGAGGGTAAACTGCTGTCCCCATTGCACTTCTTGGAGTACTTGAGGGGATTGGAAAGAGACTAATCGAGTAGAGATGGGGGCTTCGTGTGGGGTAGGAAGGGATTAGAGGTGGTCCGTATGCTGGTCTTGACTATCACAGACGTCTGGGAGTTGTGGACGGTGAGTGACAGAACCTGTAGAGCTCTTGAGGGTGTGTGAGAGAGAACTGGGGAGTTGGGATGAAGGTGGTGTTCAGTGGGGAGAAGTCTGAATATAGTACAAGGTGATAGCCGTGTATATATATGATTGAAGTCCACTTTCCAGCAAAACTAGAAGTATTAATTTCTCTGTTCCTATTAAATGTACTTCGACCAAACTTGGTCAGATAGTAGATAGGTACAGAAGGTATATTTATATCAACTTTTATGCATTTCCGTGCAAGAGTAAATGTACGGTGCCACACGTAAATTTGAAAACTGTTCACTTCTTGTTGTGGTAGTTCTGTTCTTGTGTGACACGGTTTCAGAAAAAACTACCGTACTACACCTACCTAAAATCTGAAACGTGATCTAAGCCAAAAATTTCCTTGGCCTTCAACCTTATAGAGACTACTTTTTCTATTGGTTGAACCGTTCCGGAGTTACGGGTCCCTGAACTATCATTTTGATTGTTTTACATTGTTTTAACCATTGTATTTAGGGAACAATGCCACTCAGCAAACTCCATTTCGTGAACGTATCATGTCTTTGTTAAAAAGTCGATTGTTGAAGGGCGAAATGAAAGAAGCCGTGTTTCAGCTAAACGATATAGATTTAAACCGAACTAAGCTACGTTGTTAATTTCGAGGCCTTCGGTCTCGAAATTGCCAGCTAGAAACGATAGAATGGGTGCTACAGGAGGGGTGGACAGTGCAATATGGTTTACGAGTGTGTGACTCCGCAGTGTAGTACAAAGTGGGTGGAGAGGACGAGGATATTAGTATGTAAGGGTGACAAGTGGGGAAATGGAGGGAGAAGTGGGTGAAGGAATGGGATTAAGGATGTGGCGGTACAGAGGTAGAAGGCAGATATGGAGAGAAAGTCGTCTACTAGGACGGAAAGTCGTATACGGAAGAGAAGGTAGACTGGGATGGGAGTGCTCTGGTATAGGGGGGATTTGGGCAGTGTATTGCTGTTCCGGCAAGAGGGGTCCCTAGAAACCAAGGCATTGTGGATAACCAGAAGGGAAGACAAAGATGTGTCGTGCAGAATCTGTGGAGGGGCAAATGAGACCTTGGAGCATGTTCTCGTTGGATGTTGGGGCCTGCAGGACCTCAGGAATGGGAGGAATAGAGCTACTTGCCGGGTCCTGGAATACAGGGAGGAGTGGAGGGGGTAAAGTGGGGTAAGATGGTACTCCTCGGATGGTACCTCGGAGGAAAAGACTAGGTTAGGTGGGTGAGTGGGTCTAGGTCGGGTTGGGGAGTGGGTAAACACGGACTTTCCCTTGGTTTTGCGGCAGGAGGCTACACTGTTCCAAAAGGGACACCTCAACATCATCATTATGAACATGTTGAGAATCTATGTTCAAGCCTTTATAGATATTAAGAAACCATGCACAGGGTCATCACTTTCTACACGAACAGATAGTGTCTAAAAGATACTATAAAAGATATCTCATATTTAAGAAAGGTGATAACTTAAATTCAGTAAATACCGTCCAATTACACTCACACGTGTACCTTGTAAAATAATGGAATAAATCATTAAGAATATCATGTGAAAATTCATTGTAAGATACTCGTTACTTGACAACAACCAATTCGGTTTTCAAACAAATTTTTCTACTGTACAGAATTTACTTACGTCTTTAGATGAATGAACCAAATATTTGGATAGTGGCATCCCAGTCGATGTAATATTTATAGACTTTGCAAAGGCTTTTGAATCTATCGTTCATCGTACACTTCTTTTAAAGCTGCAGTTAATGGGATTTGAGGGGAAACTTTTGGCTTGAATAAAGACCTTCATGACTGGTCGAACCCAACGTGTTACTGTGGCGGGAACCTTGTCCGATGAACTTCTGGTCAGCAGTGGGGTATCGCAAGGATCCATACTGGGGCCTCTGCTTTTCACCCTCTACATTAACGACTTAAAGTGTGATATTGGCACACCATTATTTAAATTTGCAGGTGATGTCAACCTTTCCGGTCGTGCTACAGACCTTGTTACTTGGCAGGATGTGATGAGGCTGTCAAGACAGGCGGATCAGGAACGTTTGAAGACAGCAATGCGAGTCTGCTCCTCAGCCCAGGTTAGTTAAAAAGAAGGAGTCGATGTTCAAGCACTGAAGGGCCCAAAACGGCAGGTTTCGCAGAGAAGTAGACATGTTGAGTGATCAAAGCACTCAGAGACCCCGAGAAGACCGGTACAAATGCAGGGCCATCGTCAAATGGCCAGACATTATACGAGGTGAGACTTGTAAACGAGTTGGAAGTGGTGGCGGTTATCCAAGATCGAAGGATGTTGCGGACCGAAGATAATGACCGATGTCCAGTTCGTGGTCGTGCAAAGCTATTGTGAGAAGGCGATAGAAGAGGACCGTGGACAGCTTATACTAGGTGACTCGGGAGGGATTTTGGGAAGCCGCGGCATGTGAGAGCGAAGACCCAGATGCTTGTGGGTGTGGTGAAACAGGGGAAACACTAGCGCCAGGGGGTGGCCATCCATAAGGCGCTGCAGCAGAGCACCCATATGGAGAATGTCTGGTTTTGGACTTGGCGGAATGTTGAATGTGCTAGGTGGAGTGGGAGGTAAAGGTAACAGCCAGCGCACTTTCTCCCTGACCAGAATTAATTCCGTCTACAAAATTTGTTTCTCTGCCACGTAGGTACACTTTTGAGACCAGAGTTCGACGTGAAGCCGAGGAAACTGTACTGTTGTTGATAGGGTTGTATGAGCCGCCCATAGGCTCATAGCAAAGGAATGTGCTGTGGCTAGGAGAGAAGCAACGTTTGTGTCGAGATGGGCGATGTGTTCGCCGGTAAGGTCCAGGCCATGAAGGATAGTGGCTCGCATCACCACTGGGGTCGGGAATGGTGTATACGACTGAAAAGGAGTGGCCTGGAGCGATTGGGTGGTTGGATCGGTGCCGGGTGCTATGACCGATGTGTTCGCCGGTAAGGTCCAGGCCATAAAGGATAGTGGCTCGCAGCACCACTGGGGTCGGGAATGGTGTATTCGACTGAAAAGGAGTGGCCTGGGGCGACTGGGTGGTTGGATCGGTGACGGGTGTTACGACCGGTGGAAGTGCAAGTGTGCCTGGCTTCTTTTAAGATGGGGCTCTTGTCCTGGGCGTTGTGGGAGGTGCCTCAGTAGCGGACAGGGGCACTTGGCATGTCGTCCGCAGGGGAAGGCTCCAGGCTCGTTTTTGGGACTCTATGGTTGAATGATTATGAGACCCTTTATGGTGCTGAAGAGTTTATTTCTTGCTGAATCAGTCACAGCTGCAATAGTATTGGCAGACTAGGAGAGGTCGAAACAATTATGAGGCACAAGAAAAGCAGGGCAGTCGTATTTTATAAGGCAAAGTCTTCATGAAAGAAGACAAGGATCGTCATGACACTGGGTGCGATTTGATGGGCCTGGAGAAGAGACCGGGCATTGCAACGAAGCAGAGCCGCATGCACGATCCGCTTTAAGGGACCTTTGTTAAGGTAGATGATGGGCCGGTGGGGCCCAGGCGCCAGGGGTTCGGAAGGTGCCAGGTGTTGTAGTAGGCCTGGTCCTGTGGGACAGCTGGGTAACGCGACCGTGGCCATAGAGGACGGCTGGAGAACAGAGAATGGCCCAAGCAATGAGGGAAAGCCGTCTGCGAAATATGATAGACACGAAGGTCGAGGGAGCCAGTGAGGCTAGCATCTTTTTCTGGGCCAGTGAGGCCTGTGAACAGATTGTCTTGACCAGAAATGGGCCCATGAATATTATGCCCGTTTGGCTACTGTTATTTGTACGAGGGGCTGATGGATGTCTAAATGAGAGCTGGTTGTCCGGATCCTACTAGAGGCTGGGGCCAAGGGCACCCCCCAACCCTTGTTTGAGGCGAGGGTTGGATCCAAGGAGTTGCTGGATGAAACAATGGTCGAGGGTGCCAGCATAGACGCCATGTATGGGCCAGTGAGGCGCAAACGTGTATATAGAGAAGGATTCGGCCAGAGACGGGCACATGAATAATGTACCCGTATGTCCTGGCCCAAATTAGTCTCAGTCTGCGTCGGTCTTTGTACGTCGTGTTCGTCTCTATGTTCAATCCTTGTTCTTGTCTTCTGTTTGTCTTCATGGCGGTGTTGTGGTCGTTGTATAATGAATTAGTACATAAGAACAGGCATTTCAGTGCTTGCCAAAACCTAAAGGCCATCGTTCTAAATCGGTAATCGAAAAGTACTTGAAATGGGCCAGGGTGTAATGTACTGTTAGTGTAGAAGGGCCCAATCGGGACCGTGAAGAGAAGCTGGTGGCGCCACAACCAGGGTACAGGAAAAGAAGTGGCCACTCTTGGAGGAAGGCCGAGGAGAAAACACATGTTGAATGAATGTGGAATTTGACAATCTAGAAATCCTACTGATGCGGATCGATTTTCAGAAGAGCAGCGCAAGCGATCGCTGGCGCAGAGAAAGATAGTTGGTAAGCCAAGCAGTTGAGACAGTAGTGGCCAGCGATGGTGGACTGGGCCAGAGAGGGGTCGATGAACACGGTCCCAACTTGAGGCACAGAAGGTAAAGGAGATGTGGGTGACGAAGCAGGAAGGCTCGTAGCAGTCCAAATCTTGAGAGGCGGTCAGCTGGCTGCAGGCAATTGAAACAGTTCGTGCTAATGGGACTGGTAGCTCGACTGGCGCACGTGGCGCGGACAGGTGCTGGCCGCTTGCTAGGTGAGGCGGCAGAGGCGTAAGCAGACGAGGAAGAGAGGCCAGATCCGCCCAATGAGAGGCGGCAAGTCGAAGGTGTTGCAAAAGGGGCTGTGTGGCCCGGGAAGCCCAAACGTCCGCAAGCAGGAAGCTTATCGAAAGGCCCAGTGGGTCAGCCAGAGCCAGGAGATGCGAAGGTGCCCGTGAAACTGTGGCTCCAGAAGACTGCGGTTGGTCTGTCCGACGAGGCGGGACCACCTGAGAAAAACCCGGTGGGCGTAAAAACAAGAGTCATGGTCAATGTAGGATCGCCTTGAAAAAAGCAGAAGTAGTGGGGAAATGATATATTGAGTGACATGCTCCCCCAGATAAAGAAACCTACAGGAAACCAACTCAAAAAGGGTAATTTTCTTGGGTGGGGGTTTTACTTCAGGGGGTGAGCAGGTCGGAAGCAGATTAAACTGCATCATTCCTCAAGTAAACCTTCCACTCAAGTAACCCTTGTGTTTACTTGATAGAAAGCTTTACTTGGGAGGTTTACTTGTGAATACCTTTACTTGAGGGGAGGTTTTCTTGAGTTCAGATTTACTTGAGGGGGTTGAGGCTGGTCGAAAGCAGATTAAACGGCATCATTCCTCAAGTAAACTTCACAATCCAGAAAATCTCTCGCAAGTAAACCTCCCGAGTAAACCTACCCACTGGCATTTAGTCAGTGTGGCAGGTTTACTTGAGGGGAGATCTACTTGGCAGATTTACTCGATTTGGAGGTTTACTTGATTGGGAGGGTTAGTTGATTTGGGGGTTTACTTGAGAGGTTTTTACTTGATTGGGAGGTTTACTTGATTGGGAGGTTAACTTGACCGGGAGGTTTTCTCGACTGGGAGGTTTACTTGAGTGAGAGATTTACTTGGATGGGAGGTTAGGTAATATTTTTTGCTCAATGAGAAATAAAAGCTTTAACTACTATTTGAATGGATTGCTTTCAGAAGGCGAATGTGCCGTGACATACACGTGTGCTGGTGTTAGTTTGTTTTAGTTCTGAAAACTACAGAAACTACAAAAGCGGTAATTCAGGATGGTTTTAGTATCGGTGCAAACTGAATGTGGGACAAAAAATTTATGGGATTGGGGAATTTTAAGCCGGACTTAAGTGCGAGTCAACCATTTGAAAACATCTGATACCTTTGATAGTCATGACTTGTTCATCCAATAAAAACGAACTTCCGTATGAAAAAGGTTTTTTTTTTGTTTACAACAAAATGTTTTAACATTTAAAAAAAAAGCCTCATCACTCGTCAGTGGTTCTGTGCCCGAGAACCACTTTTTTAACTTTGCATGGCCTTAGACCCTAAACAATTTTTTCCTGCGCGCGAACACAGTAAAACTCGGTGCCACAAGCTTAAATTAGTTGTTCTAAGGTCAAAAGTTGATTGTCGAAAATTTTACTTTAGTAAGTCTGGAAAGCATTGCGTAGTGGTGTCGTCAATGTTCCTACTTTAAATTCATTTAAAGCCAAAATGCGATCATTGGATCTCCCATAGTTTCTTTCGAGATTCAAGTAGTTGATTTTACCATAACGACGTCCCATCTATCTGGTGTCAGATACAGCTTGATACCTTGAATTAGGTTTTATTTATTATATGTATATTTTTAATGGGTCAAACATAAGTGGACGTTAGTCCCTGTTCTCTCCCTTCCGCGTATTCGTAGGATACAATTTTTATTATTGTTAACTGACGACAAAAACAGAAAAAAACGTTTTCACATTTTTCCCCAAAAAGCATCCTTTCAAGTTCACGGGAGTCTTTGTATGGCTCTTGCACTGGAAGACACGTCATGCAAACTGTGCAGGTAATCCAAACGGAGCCAAATTACCTGCGAGTTCTCAATCCTCGTCACATAACTTTACAGCAAAACCGGAAGCAGACTATATCCCAATGCTGCTATGAGCAGCAAAAGGGTGCAAAGCTCGTTGATTTTATTGTTTCTGCTTACTAGTACTGGGAACTAATTCCACGAGAAGAAAAAAGTGATGAGACAAATTAAAAAAAAAATATTGTTATTTCTCACATCTACCGAAGAGGAACATTTTCAAGTTTCAGGTTCGTCAAGCATTTTATTAGTCGATATACTGAGGAACTTCGCTTCTATTTAAGAAAACTGAGGCTCACACGTGTTGTCTTCTACAGTAGCCGGATGTAGCCAAAGGATATGGGAATTGTACGATCTCAGCGTCTTTGATTGTGGGCCAGTCCAATTAGAGGAAGCCATGGTTGTAAGTCACAGTTACAATCTACTGGGCTTCAGTAACCTAAAGGCACGTAGTTGATCGATGGGTCGTTAAAGTTAAAGTCCAGTACTGGTTTATTCTACTACATCTTGCGGAGTCCTGACGCCACTTCCGAGTCCAAAGCGAGAAGACAGGAATATAAGGTTTGCTATCCTTAAAAAGCCACCGGAGCCCAGTGGGAGTTGGAAGTGCAAAATATTAACTTTATTTTTCTGTTCGAAATGCTTTAGTATAATTTTAAAGCAAACCATTGTTCCCAATAAACTACTTCGAAATATTCATTCAAGATATAAGTTTTAAAAATTCGCAAATACTAACACTTAAATTTTCTTTTGCAAACATCACCACAGTTCAGTGTCTTCTTCAGTCTTGCTAGGAATTTCGTCTTTACCAGGTACACGGCTGCTGCTATTTACAAGGTTGTCCCTTGTCATAAATCCACACATCAGAGAGGTGCTCAATGAAATTTTGTTTCAGCAAAAACTTGGATGTTCAGGTTTGAGGAGCCTTGAGAATTCATTAAGAGTTTACCCCCGTCTTTCGTGCAGCTGGATAGTGAGCGATTCAAGGTTCATCAAGTGTCTATCATATGGGGTGCTAGGACACTTGAGTAACCTTGAATCGATCGCCATCCAGCTGAACAAAGGATAGGGGGCAAATCCTACCAATTCTCAAGGCCCCTCAAACCCAAACATCACATTTTTGCTGAGAGATTTCAGTGAGCACCTCTGTTATGCGGAGTGGTGACAAGGGACAACATTGGGGATATGCGAGTAGAAAAATTTTAATTCGAGTCGAGCCGAGCCGAGCCGAGTTTGCAACAGATGAATCGAGTATCGAGCCGAGTTCGAGTATTTGATGGGAATATTTTGTTTGCAAGTTTCCCTTTAATTTGTTAAGATAATAGGAACAAAGATGGTGCTTAGTTGACTGTGCTTGTCATGGTTTTACAGTTTTAAGGATATAACTTGAAAATGGTATCAGTTATTGACTTTTAATCAGCACCACTGGAAAGCTCTCGTCGAGACGATCGATTTGGTATATTGGAATGTCAAAAACGGCCAAAAATTGACGAAGTTATCGCATTTTCCGAGTACGGACGTGAGCAGCGAGCCGAGTTCGAGTACAAGTTTCATACTCGGCTCGGCTCGACTTTTTCGAGTATCGCACATCCCTAGACAACATTGTAAATATCGGAGGCCGCGCACTGCACCAAATGTGAATTCAAATCGTGGCAGTAGCAGCCATGTAGGTAGTAACGAAACTGTTAGCAAGCCTTTAGAAGACAGCCGTCGAAAATTAGTAAGGCTGTGCGGGTTACTGATACCAGCTGCAGGTACCGGAAAAAGTACCGGCATCGGCTTGTTTTTTTCCAGAATTGGCATTTTCGTACATTAATAATACGGCATACTGTTGCCAACGCTACAAAAAATTTAGCAACTTCTAAATAATCTGCTAGGTTTTAATCTTGTTGCTCTATAAAGCGTAAAGCCCGGTCTTCACGTGGCATCTTAGTCGCCGGTGTCTTCTCTTTTGCTTGGGGGAGGTATGAAAACCTCGAAAAGAGTCAGGCGATTTACCGTGTACACACGGCGTCACTACTACTCCTTGTCGTCGGCGTGTCAACTGGTTGTCATGACAACAACTTGAATTTGGCGGAGTTTTCGTTATCTGATAAAAATCTATGTTCCGATTGGTTAACTGGTCCCCCTCTATTGCCTGAAGGTAGGATTGTGTCGCCGAGCACAGCGTCTTTATCCATCCAGTTGGTTCAAGACGCCGAACTCGGCGTCTATGTTGCCAACCTGGTCTACACGTGGCTTCTTGGGGACGACTACACAAATTCGGTGCCCTAAAGGCAAACGAGGCAAGACGCCACGTGAAGACCGGGCTTTAGGGAACAATTCCTTTGTAAAAGTGTCACGTTTGTTACGCCAATAAATTACTGATGTATCATCATCACTTTCTGTATTCTTTTTAAGTTATCATTTGACATCGGCATTGGCACTGGCTTGATATCGGCGTCGGCACAGTATCAGCAAATGACCAATAGGCTAGCACCGGTACGGGGATCAGCACCGGGTAAAAGGGCACCGGTATCGGAAATAGTGGCGCCAGCACAGCCTTAAAAATTAGCAACTGTGGTGACGTGTTTGGAATTGTGAATTGAAGCATTAGTATTTTTTAATTTTAAAGTTCTATTTTGGACACGACCGTTCACAGTAAAAACCGCTTTGGTAATATGATAAGAATATTTCCTTTCTTGAATTTAAGCGTTACTTTTTAGAAATCTGAACCGATTTGGTATTTTTCACACTGTTTATTCACTAAATGACCAATGTTTTAGCTGTTGTCGACTTGTAGGCTTATCAATGTCTTCAAGGGAAAAATGTACACTTTACCATACACTTTGAGCCCACAGCAGCAAGAACTTTTACAATTTTCGGTGATAGGTGATCACCTTCTTCAGAAAAATACCACTACACTCATAAGTTCACATCACAGTAAAATTCACATCGCATTTAAAATGTGTACATGTGAGCTAGTCCGCTGCTACTACTGATCTATATTCGTTGTAACTGGCTTGCCCATTATTTGCTAAGCCCTGTTGCCAGCTGCAGCCTAACCAGCCGGTCAATCTTGCTGTACGTCGCATCAGTTAAGTGAGGGGGACACACTGTTGCTGAAAATGGCGAATGGCTATGGACTCTAGTGCACGAAGATGGGTGTCATGCAGAGAGTTAAGAAGGATGGAAGTCTGGTCCCAAGCTGTGTGTGGTGGGTGTCTTTATGGTGGGCTGCAATGCCGTTAACGTCTCCATTCAGGGTGCCTCCCACATTTTCTTTGACCCTCACCTGTAGCTCTCTCCGGGTCTCACCAATGTATTTAGCATTGCAATCACTGCAGGGAATACAGTAAACCACACCTTTCCTGGTGAGCAAGCGTGCTGGGCAGACGGGGGAAGTCAGGGACCTGGTAAGTGGAGGGGGACGGTTGTTTTTTTTTACTGAGAGTCCCGTATCTGTGGGATAGACAAGCACCTGCAGCTTCATCAACATGAAGTTGAGGAGAGAAGTGGTTTCTGCAGGGGGTGGAGGTTGGGAAAATGGGAGGCCCATGTCACCTCTTTCAGCGTCATCTGCTGCAGCTTCTGCTTTCTCAACTTCGCTGCGAAGCAGCTTCTTGATGTTCGGCGGGAACCGGTGGAAGCAACGGACACCTCGCTGACTCAGCACTCTGTGGACCCCATCACTCCTTCCTGGTAAGTATATCACAGTTTCTACTGGTCTGTTCTCTCTCTCTCTCCTTGAGAGCCTTTCTCACTATCTCCATCCTTCCTGGGGCCTTCTGCTTAGCCTTCTTAGTTTCTCTGTTGGTCAACGCAGCCGGATAGCTGAGAAGTAGGTACTTGGTTTTGGCTCTCAGAGAGAGGGCGAACAGCTGTGACGTACTTACCAGGAAAGAGTGAGGAGGTCAACAGAGTGGTGAGTCAAGAGAGGTGTCCGTTGCTTCCACCGCTTCCCGCCGAACATCAAGAAGCTGCTTCGGGGCAAAGTTGAGAAAGCAGAATCTGCAGCAGATGACGCTGAAAGAGGTGACAGGAAATGTGAATATAGATCAGTGGTAGCAGCAGGGTCGCTCACGTCCACGAATTTTAAACGTAAATGGATTCATTTTTCGTTACCGTGATGTGAACTTTTGAGTGCAGTAGTGTTTTTCTAGAGAAGGTGATCACCTATAACCGAAAATTTAAAACGAACTTGTTGCTGTGATTTTGAAGTGTGTGGTAAAGTGAACATTTTTCATTGATGTCTTCAGTTTACCAATGTAAATGCTAGTTGCCGGTATTATCGAAGTCTACTATTCCGAGATGCTATAAGGATTGTAAGCTAACCATACAGCCTGCGAGATGCTACAAAATCCAAGAATATTCTATTTGAAGTTGGTAATTTATTCAAGGATTTAATAACAGGTTAACAGTGTTCTTTAGCGGACATGAGCCAGAGTCTGGTGGCAGCCTACTCGGATGCCCGTTTGCGCATTGGTCACACTCGACTTACTCACTGTTTCCTTTTGCGGGGGGTTGACCCTCCTGAATGTTTTTGTTGTCGGCGGCCACTTACGGTCCGGCACTTCCTTGTTGATTGTTGCCATCTTGATGGTTTTCGTCGTCGTTTCCATCTTCCGCATGACATTGTGCATCAATTGGGCGATAAGTCTGTCCTCCTGTCCAGTGTTTTTCAATTTTTGCAGGAGGTACAGATGTATGACAAGATTTAGATTATGGGTTTGAATAATATCTCTGTAATGTGTGGTGCAGTGGCAACCCGGACCACTGCACTGTGACTGAGGTTGGCGCTAATGACCAAGCTGTCGACGCGCCATTAAGCCTCATCTCCCCCCCCCCCCTACCCGGATTTACTAAGCCACCATTCAGTTGTTGGGAGCCCTCGGGCACTTAGGACAGCTTCACTTCTTACTAGAATATATTCTCCGGGTAAAGTAATCTATGCATTAAACAATTCCCTAACATGATGCTTGAGCTGGCAAAGCTTCGGGCAAACTTCTTTTACATGAAACCAACATACCGTATCTTCTAACAAACTCCAATTTAAACTTACTTTAATAATACACTAACAAAACTGACGGACTAAATATGTGTCGTATGTAGACTAGAGCCGATGTAACTTTAAATACTGTATCATTGTTGCATGTTCCCGTTCAAATTTGGAGAATTCACATAACACCAACAACGGAATTGTCCGCAACACACATGAACTGGGCGGAGCTAATATGCACACATTTGGCCTAATTACTTCGAATAACATGCATTATTTGGCGCAAAAACCCGTTATCTGTCAAAACCTCAGGCTAATACACGAATCCATCAGCAAACGGGTGAAAATTAACAAACCATCAGGGCCCATGAATCGGTGGACTACTAAAGCATCAGTCAAACACTATGCTATGTTTAATTTATTCAATTACACTTAAAAGTTAGTTGCTACATTAAACTTTCAGGATTTAACCTTTAAGATTAACGCAAAAGTTCCATTATAAAAAATGGCAATCAACAACTGCAAAAACATTATGTTGTTAAAACAAACAGAAATTTGACTATAGCATTACCGTAAATTGTGTATTAAAAGCCCAGTTGAAGCTAAAGCCCACCCCTTAAAATTCTATAGAGTCAAAATCATGAAATATGGAGTTAAATCCCACCCCTCCAATTGTCGTTTTTGTACGAAAAATTACCTAAAAGTATATACGATGTGAATAAAGATAGTACTGCTTGCCATGTTTACTGGCCCCTTCTCCCTCCCTGTATGTAGTAATAGTGGACTCTTCCCTTAGCTCCTAGCACCTGCACAAGGCATCTCTCACCGAAGCCTCCTCCCTTCTTCACAGCAATTAAAAGGATGTAAAAATTGGTCTTTCAGACATCGTTCAAAAGCTTCGAATTTTCTGTAATAGATGTCCAGAAAGGTTAGAAAATTGATAATGCTTGATTTAAAGCCCACCCCCTATTTTTGCCAAATTAACTGCATAAGCCCATGGGCGTTTAATCCACGATTTACGGTACTAGTATCAAAAGAGAATAAAACTCAAATAACAGGTTTTCTTCTGCAAGTACATACTTTTTGATTCACAATCCAAAAGTGTAAAGCCATGACACCTTAGATGTACCAAAAATGTTACTTGTTCCTTTAGGCTTTGGCAACTTTGTCCAACTTCCATCTTCGGGGTTCCACAAGAAGTCAGGAATAGGCTTCTCTGCCATATTGGTGGCGACATACACAACGTTTGTGGAGGGACTATCGGCATAATACTGGCAAACGCTAACAATTTGTGTGACACCTTTCGGATATCCAGGGAACTTTTTCACCTCCATTTGTTTCTCTTTGTGATTGTACCACAAGTTTACGGTGAAACCCGCAACAATGTACAATGCATTTAAAGTATTGTTAAGGATGAAGAAATTCTTCTCGGTCAGACTGTCACAACTCAACAAGGATATGATGTCCCAGTCATGTTCACTGGGGCCAGTACTATACTCAATTATAATCCCATCATCCCCTTTCTCTTGATTGCCACCTACAACGTACATTCTGTCTGAAGAGGTCAACAATATGCAAGCATTTCGCTTATGTTTGAGTTTTTTACCACTTTTCCATTTGAGGTCTGTATCCTCGTCTGGTTTTGCGTACTTGACCTGATCTTTGTCGTAAGTATGTAAGCCGCCAATGACAAACAACATACCATTAAAGGAACACATTGCATTCCCACATGATTCAGCAAATGATTCGTCATTGTACCCACCCATTGTAACTGTATTGGTGGCAATATTGTACCAAACGGAGTGCTCAAAGCCATTAACGATGAAAATCTCTTGTCCCAATTGGCATTTGGTTGCTACACTTCTCAAGTCATGTGGAATGTTTTGAACGGGAAGCCAAGTCATGGTGTCCAATGCAAACTGTTGAACGCAGTTACACTCTTGTTCCTTCGCGATTTCACGTCCTCGGACGATATCATACTCTTTGCCCTTGTAGGTTGTGCTGAAAAATGTAATTCGAGCAGTTGTACAGTAAGGGTTGACATCGAATGTCAGGTTTTCGGGAACGATGCAGTCGTCAGTAACAAACAGCTTTAAAGCCAAATTATTTAAGTGATTAGATACACTTTCGGACAAAGACATGATTTCGTGATCTTGTAGAAGCTCTTGAACGCAAGTTTTGCTCACGTGGTTAGAACTGACATTATCAAATACTTCAGTCACAAATTTCACTCTTCCTTCAAAGTCATGTTGCAGCCACTTGAAAAATGCAAAAAGCACTTTGTCGACGCACCAAAACTTTGATGTCATGAACGAGAACATTTCACTTATTTGGGAAAATGGCAACGAAAGGAATTCGGACTCAACCATAAGTTCAGACACATGATGAATACAGAAATGCAACACAGACACCTCCATGTCCTGTTTGCTGTACTGCTTACATAGGTCCCATATCTCAATTGCATTTTCACATGACAGCATAACCAACAATGCGTCACAGCAATATTGAAACAACTCTTCAAGCTGCATCAGGTGAGCTGCGGCCATGACCTTCTTAGTTTGTTCAAGAGTTTCAATGTTTTCTACTTCACCCAAATACACGTAATCTAAAATAGCAGAAAGTATCTCGGCCTCTACATCCTGAAAAACTATTTTACCATTCTTTGCCTCTTCCATTCCGCTGTTAAACATTGCTTGAAAATACAGCCCACTTGCCTGCAGTACCACCTTGTGAGCAAAGAATTCCTCACCGCCGCACACTATAACAGCATCCGACTTGTCTTTTACTCGGATGGAAGCAAGGTATTCTGCCAACTGACGCCACCTTCTTTCCTTTAAACGCTGCGACAACTGTTCGTGGATTTCATCCATCCTGTAATATCAATAAAGAAACTTTACTTTGACTTATTTTTCTGCCAAGTCAAAAAAAAAACAAAGAAAATAACTGAACACTAAAACCAGCTTTTGAATTTTAATAAAAGATGTTCCCACATGTACCTGAATCAGTTCAGCACAAAACGCAAAATAAAGGCCTAAATCAAGTGTAGAAATTTGAAGTCTCAAATTTGAAGTCTCAAATTACAAGGCAATAAATACATTTTTTTTTTTGTAATATCTCTGACTGGCAGCCCACAAAGTCATTCTGACTGAATTAAAACTAGCTTAAAATTATTCAAAATTGCTTGGAAACTCCGAAATCTACAAAACGATCATCCTAGCCAACTACTACATGAAGCAACCACATGTTGCAGTTGATTATCTGAAAGGTGCTCAAACTGCAGGCCAGGAAAACAAAAGATCTTCTTAAATTACGACTGCAGAAGTACTAATCCTAATAAAAAATGATTTAATTTTGTGTGTGTGTGTGTGCGACTCATCCTCAATTACTTTCTTGGGCACGTGTTTTTTTTTAAGAGTACTCTGCCAACAACCAGGTATTCAGTCCCCTGCGCTCAAGTCTCCCAAAAAGGCGCCCTCATGTTTAGTCAGGACGGGTAGACTTTAATCACTCGGTTTCGTTTAATAGGCTAACTAAAAGGCAAATAAGATCGCAATTCAAAAACATATCGCTCTGGAACCAGGTTTTAAAAATTATAAGTTTTCATAAGTGATACAGGTTATTTTAGCAAAATATAGGCTAGTCAGAATTAAAATATAGGTTTTTATACGTTGGCTGCGACCCGTGTAAAACTCAAAAAGCTTCTATTACGCAAGACTTATGAGGTGATGACGGCTGAACACAAATGTAGCCTAATCTGCCAATAATTCGCTTATCAATTCAATGTGTAAAATTGATAGTTTTTTTGGTCACAACATAGTTAACTTCGTAATACTGTTTTAAATATTGAAACAGTTTAAAAATTGTAAATTGTGGCTAAGGCTTATGGAGCCCTCGCCATCATCCAGACCACCTCTCAACCATCCCAAGGAAAACCTTCCTCATGCTGTACCACAGCAAAAGATCGCAGCATTCTTCAGTATGTGGGCCAAGTATGGTGGGTTTGTTTTGAAGAGACGTGCCACTAAACGTGTCCAGAGACGTGCCACTAAACTTGTTGTGGGACTCAAAAATGCTTCCTACTCCGACATTGCTGCCCTCAATATCCCAACACTAAATTACCAGCGTATCAGAGGTGATCCAATTTTCACTTTCAAGACCCTCAATGCTGCAGGGTTGGCAATGATTTAATCAAAATGATTTAATCAATGATTAAATCATTGATTAAATCGTCAATAAAAATCATTGATTTAAATCATTCTAAAATTAAAAATGAAATTAATGTAGAAGTATAAGAAATATGCAAAATAAGATAAATAAGTAAAAACGTTTCCAGCAAGCTCTAACACTAGCTCACTATTTGTTTAAGGTTATGACTCTGTTGGTGGATAAAGACTTACGGAAGAGGGTACGTGGGATAAAGACTTGGCAGAGGGTACGACTAGAGGATCGATCAATTGGGCTATGAAAATTATCCAAATATAGTTCCAGTGCTCATTAAAAAGCCAAACCATTCTCTCAATATATGTTTAACCAAAACGTTGTCAGTTCGGTCTAGCCACTCGAATGGTAGGCATCACAATAGGACAAAGTGGTCCAGGAGGTGATCGATGTAGCAGAACAGTTACACACTCCAACTGCCTCCACTACACATGTGGAAAGGGCATTTTTATAGTTTGGACTGGAGCAATGCAAACTTCAAAATTGTTTAGGCTTACGCAAAGCTGCCAATTTAGTGTTTTTGTTTAAATCTATAAATCAAAAACATTACGGGAAACTAAGCAAAAATGTCTGACTAATAGTCATTAGCAAATGACAAGACCCAATTATTTGTGAAAAGTTGAAGATATTTTGAGTATGAAAGCCAACCAAGTTCTCTTAATTACTGTTGAAACTACATTGACCACGAAAATATAACCCAGTAAGTTGCCATTTTGGTTAGTTAGCCTACTTATTGGAGCAGCTACTTTGAGTATGATACAATAGCCGACTACTACCAAGTTCTTGTAATTGCTGTTGAATCTATCATGACTATGAAACAACAGCCTACTAAGTTGCTATAATTACTGTTAAAAATGTTATGAGTAGGCCTGTTTATTTTGGTGTCCTACAACTTTTAAACTCATGTTTTGGAATAAATTTGATTAAATAAAAAAAAATCGGTTAATTGGATTTTTTTGCAAAAATCATGATTTTTTCCTACCCTGCTCAATGGTGAAGACCCTGCATCCAAGGAATGGTTCACCCTCTCTCTCCCACTCGGAACAATGGGGCAAAACTCTTTTAAGAAGAGATGCAAAACGTCCCATCGCCAAAATACATTTCCTTTCCGTGAGGTTACCTGGCACAAACTGCCTCAACACACCATCAAAGCAACCACGGTTCTGCAGTTTAAACAGAGACTGGATACTGTGCTCCCTTCCATCATAGCACCCTACAGTTGCAAGCAAAAACTGGTAGCTTCGTGGGTACCCTGGTATCAAAAGCTCTTTCTGCTTAGTGCTGGGTTTTTTTTTCATAATCATATTCAAATAAATGCATAGTGTGGTGTTCAACAATAACTTCCAGAAAGATGTCTGTTCACAGTGAAGTAGTTAGGCAATGGATAGCATTTCACCTTATTGCTTATAGCAAATGGTATTGTGTTGTTTGTATACAGTAATGCTCAGGGCCACAAGCCTTATAGATAAGGCACCATTAATCCTACCACCGCTACTAAAACTTAGCTTTGCCATCCAACAAAAAACCAGAATAATAATAATTATAACTTCAGTAAAACCTCTTTAATACGAACTTTAATATGGGGGCTGCTAAAAATGTTGTTTTCCCAAAGTTCTTATTAAACGGAGGAGAGAAATTGGACTGTAGCTTTAAAATAATGTAGCCTACTGGTATACTGTATTCTCTTTTTACTCGTCTCTGGACCTTCATACTTGCGCAACGGACGAAACTCTTTTACTTTCCAAGATGAACTCGACTACGGTAACGATCAATGTTTTAGGTGGAAAGATATGAAATTCAAGGGGTGGAAAAAAAGAAACCATTATAAACAGCATATTCGTAAAAATAAGCTGAAATTATAAATATTTGTTCGTTTTATCCGTACATTAGTATTAACAGTTCGTTTTAGCCGTATATATTTAGTGCTGACTGAATAGCTAACAAAATCTTGAAAACAGTTCTTATGCAGCAATTCTTGTTATCAGAGTTCTTATTGAAAAGCTTATAGAGCAGTGACATAACAGTACTATTGTACCTATACTATAACTCTATGGTGGAGCCAGTAACTGGGTTAGCTGCAAGAGGCACTGGAGGGGAAAAAAGAAGGTCGTCTTACACAAGCCAATGCTATTAGACTGCATTTCTTAAGTCTAACGCGCGATTTTTATGTTGGAGAAAACAACGTTTTTTTAAGCCTAAGAAATCTGCTCTCAGAGCACTGTGTTGACTAGAAGTGCCGTTGTTTTCCTTTACATTGTAATCTAGTGCCCCTTGCAGTTATGCCCTCCAGATGTTATCTCGTAGCCAATATGACGTCACTTGCTACTGCTCTATAGAGCAGTGACATAACGCAGTGTTATAGTATATAACTCTATGGTGGAGCCAGTAACAGGGTTAGCTGCAAAGGGAACTGGAGGGTGAAAAAGGTCATCTTACTGAAGCCAATGCTATTAGACTGGATTTTTTATGCCTATAAAGCGCAATTTTTGTTATTGGAGAAAACGTTTTTTTAAGCCTAAGAAAGCCGCTCTCGAAGCACTGTCTTGACTAGAAATGCCGTTATTTTTACAGTTTAATACAGCGCACCTTTCTTTCAGCTATGCCCTCCAGACGCTATCTCAGCCAACATGATGTCACTTGACGCTGCTCTATACTGTAATCATGAGCCTATAGAAAACAACTAGGTGCGAGTCACGGTAACTTGCACTACAGTGTTAAGTCAGGAGCGGCTACAGTGGTGTACAAATTTGTTAGCAGAGGTCGCCACCTGCATGAGATGATTAGAGGTGTGCGTCACGTTCTCAAGGCTGATTTTCGGTCCTTTGTTTTTAAACAATAAGTGTTTAACGTGGAAACAATACCAAAGTAATAATAAAAAAAAACTGAACAAACAGACAATCAGTTGTTCTCAAGTTGCTCTAGCCAACAATAAAATAGAGCGTTGCTTTCGTAGCACACATCTGCTTCGCGTGCTAAGTTTCAGTTTCGATTTTAGAGAACTTGGCGGCAGGCGCAGTGTTGTTGTTCCTTCTGGCGTTAGTACATCGTACTAAATTAAGCACGCCTAACATCGACCAGCCACACACGGTCCTAGTTGTTTTCTATAGGATCCTACTATAATACATTTTATGCACTAAAGAAAACTCACCTACCATGAAAATTTCAACCAAATCGAAACAAAACTACGAACGTTATTACATTCCGAACACACACACACACACACATCTCAAAGCACGTCGAATACTCGCACTGGCTCGCTTCGCTCGCTCAATAAAATGTATAAGCGGCTAAGACCTCACACTCAACCGTCCAGATTAAAACTTCAAATCAGTCACCATTGAATAATATGGCGCTCCGCGGGCTTTTTTGACAGATGGGTTGGAAGGAAAAATTACGGGAAGACGGCATTATTACCGGGTATGTCTCGAGAATGAAGTATAGTATTATTTTCCAAACAATGCTCTCCATAAAACAAATACACCACATCTTGCTGTCACACAAAGAAATAGTGGTAATTCCATTTCGTCGAAGGCTCGATTACGACAGCTACATACATATTTTACTATAGTATCAATGGTAATATTACCCTTGGTACTATTTCATACCTGCAATTGGATTACGTGTACATAAACAAACCCCTGTTTACGCTATTGAGCAACTTACGTTTGAGCTTCGTAAATGAATCCAAATTTAACAGAAATTCAGAGAAAAAATATCCTTGCACCAGACAGCAAAGCACGTGGCCCCCAAAACATGCGTGCCTCCACCTGCTCCTGCTTAGCGCATACTCGACCATACACAATAAATCACATTCGGCCTTGCCAGAAGAGTATGACGTGTGTTTGCCCCGAAATCCGGATGCGTGTGCATAATGCAAGCCAGTCAGCTTCTCATTAGTATTTGTAAATAGGTGTACGTTGAAATGCTTTGTCAGCAGCGGTAATAAGACATTTATTTTTTTCCGTAGCAGTGGCAGCACGGATTAGTTTGTCTCAGCGGTAGCATAGGCCCAACTGGCATTGAACGCAATAATCCCAGTTGGCCTTGCAGCGGTGACGACAGGTGACCTATATAATTTATTAACTCAATGCGACAGGCAACCTGATTAAAAGAAAAAGAAGTATGGATAAGCGTAACTATGGATAAATATCAGTCTGTAGACTGTTTTTTTTAATCTGTGTACAATATTATTTTAAAATTTCAAATTATGAGAAAGCATTCTACAACGCCGGTGAGCGAAACGTTTGATGTTTGTCCTGACGGGGCAGCGCACACCTCTTGTATTGCAACCGTAGACCATCGGAAAGAGGGCGCCACAATCAAAGCAACCTTTTGAGGTCACGCCAGCGAAAAATCTGACGCAACATTCCTTTCCGGTTGATGGTGCTCTGCCAGCGTGGCTACCATACGGTGTGATTGCTAACTCGGTGTGTTGCATCAGCCGTGTTTTGGACGTTCACACCTTCCTATCTTCGAATTTATTTTCCTTGAACATTTCCAGGACTCAGTCCGACGAAAACTGACATGTCGAACGGTAAGGAAACACTCACGAATGGTAATTGCAACAGCATGGATGAGGGCGATGGGCTCAACGTTGAGCAAAAGTTGAAGTTAATTACACGGAATCTGCAAGAGGTTTTGGGGGAAGATCGTCTATTAGAGATATTGAAAGTCCGTGATGCGAAGATATATTGGGGAACAGCCACGACTGGCCGACCTCACATCGGTTATTTCGTTCCCCTGACGAAGATCGCCGATTTTCTAAAAGCAGGGTGTGAAGTTACGATCTTGTTCGCTGATCTCCATGCGTATCTGGATAACATGAAAGCTCCGTGGGAACTTTTAGCCTTAAGGACTGAATATTACGAGCAAGTACTAAAAGCAACGTTGAAGTCTATTGGTGTACCACTAGAGCATCTGAAGTTTGTCAAAGGGTCAGACTATCAGCTCAGTAAGGAGTTTACGCTCGATGTCTACAGGTTGGCATCCCTTATCACTGAACACGATGCCCGCAAAGCCGGTGCTGAAGTTGTGAAACAGGTCGACCACCCTTTACTCAGTGGTCTTCTATATCCTGGTCTGCAAGCGTTGGACGAAGAATACCTTAAATGCGACGCTCAGTTTGGCGGCGTCGACCAACGAAAAATATTCACCTTCTCCGAGAAGTATCTCCCGGCACTCGGCTACCAGAAGCGCATCCATCTCATGAACCCAATGGTTCCTGGTTTGGCTGGCAGCAAAATGAGTTCCTCGGAAGAAGATTCAAAAATCGACCTGCTCGAAATGCCCGCGTCCGTCAAGAAAAAGTTGAAAAAAGCCTTCTGCGAACCTGGAAATATTGAAGACAACGGCATACTAACATTTGTCAAGCATGTCCTCTTCTCGCTACTACCGGAGTCGGAGGGATTTGTGGTCAAGAGAAGTCCAGAAAATGGCGGCGACAAGCAATATCACGATTACCAAGTGTTGCAGGACGACTTCCAACGACAAGATCTACACCCGGCTGATCTAAAGAATGCTGTCGAAGGCTACATCAATCGTTTATTGAAGCCAATACGGGAAGTGTTTGAAGAGCCAAAGCTGAAAAAGTTGGTGTCGCTCGCTTACCCGCCCCCGAGCAAAGTGAAAGCCTCAGCTGCTGATGACGTGATTTCTCCAGAGCGCCTCGATATACGAGTCGGTAAAGTGAAATCTGTGACCAAGCATCCAGACGCTGATACGTTGTACGTCCAGCAGATCGACGTCGGCGATGAAAAGCCACGCACTATTGTAAGCGGGCTAGCAGCTTACGTGCCTCTCGAAGACCTACAGGACCGCAAAGTGGTAGTTCTCTGTAACCTGAAGCCAGCAAAGATGAGGGGAGTTGAATCGGCTGGCATGGTTTTGTGCGCATCTATTGAGGGACCTGACAAACACCTCGAACTTTTAGAGCCGCCAGCTGGTAGTGCAGAGGGCGAGCGTGTACTAGTTGAAGGATACGAAAGCGGCACCGCAGACGATCAACTGAACCCCAAGAAAAAAATCTGGGAAAAACTTCAGGTTGATCTAAAGACTAATAATGACTGTATCGCCCAGTGGCAAGGAAATAATTTGGTGACGCCTAATGGTGTCATTACTTGTAAAACGCTAACAGGGGCAAGTATAAAATAATTGTCAAATTTACCAGACTTGTATAAAATTAATTTAGGCTAGGCCTACTTAAAAATGTAAAAACTGTGACCGTGCATTGTAAATTCTGATTTGAATAAGGTTGGCAACTGATCTCATCTCACATTGTTTTAATTGGATGGTAACAAATTGCATAGTCCACCTAAGTCTGCTCACAATTTTAACTCTTTGTTGAAATCTTAGCTTCGCAAAATGAGATTTACAACTTTTTCTCATTGACAGTAAGTTTTCACCGCCTTTTACTTTTTGATAAAAGCGAACCTCTTTTAAATGAAATCTCAATTCTAATTTTATTATCTTTGCAAAGGTTTGCAGCATTGTGTCCTAAATTCTAAAGACTAGCCTATGCCCTAACCAGTTAATTTTGACCAATATAGCACTAGTATCTAGGCTATCTGTTTCAATTCTCAAACTATCGTAATTGTGTAAATAAATATAAATGTGTACAAATGAATAAATATAAGCCTAAATAAAAAAAAAATGGCCACTCACCTGCAAGATTAAGAAAGGCTTGAGAAACAACTGTAAAAGTGGCCTTAGTTGACGAAATCACTTATTCCTATGCCATGCATAAGAAGGATGCAACAAATATTCAGATTATTTGGTAGTCGGCCAACTAGTGATTTTTTTCCCGAATAACTATATTCGGAACTAGGCTAATTGTTTTTAAAATGAAAATTTACTCAGTGAAAACAACGTTTGTCATATTACCGTGAAAGTTGGTCAAATCAGAGTAACAATTCAGTGAATTCTGTAGAAATATACCGCTAATCTTTCACAACGAAGACACCTTTAATGTCTTACAAACTGCCATTGAAAATTCGCAAGAAATTGAAAGTGTCTTCGTTGTGAAGGGTTAGCAGTATATTTCTACAGAAATCTCTGAATTGTGACTGAAAATTTACTCCAATAGCTGAACCTGGCGTAACACCTACACCACAGTTAAAAGCACATACATCCCTCCGTTTAGGCCGCTTTACTCTGCGTCACCTACGCTAAAATATAGTTCAAACGACCGCAGCGCGCATTGCTCTATGACACTAGTCATACTAATTTCTGGGCCGCTGCATCGTACGACCAAGTCGCAAACGTGAGCGAAGGATTAATTATCCTTCCTCCAGGGCCGCGGCTTGCCAGCGATGTGGCGGGAGTTAAATACCGCTCGGACCGAGCTGTTTAAAACAAGCCTAATAACATTCACGCGCCACTACTGACATCTGCATCGTACCCTTAGACCAGCAAATGAAAGGTAAATCAGTTTATATAAAACTATTTCTGGTAATGTATCGAGTGAAGCTGTTAAAATATATCGGAGGGAGTTATGTGCCTTTAACTGCAGCCATTTACATCACACGTTGCCCATCAGGCTATGGATCGTATTCGCCATTAAAAAAATTGTGATGGTTACTGTCTATGCCTACCAGACTAATGATACTCTGTATTAGTAGCCTATTTACTATTTAATGAAAAAGGAATTTCAGCAGCCTTCAACTGATGTATCGTAGTGCTGGTTCTGCTATTGGGCATGTACGTGAGACATTCATGCTAACCGTCGGTCTACTTTGCTCATGGAGTTGCAATGCATCTTCGCATTTTCAAACCTCCTCCCTTCCTTGGTAAAATGTACAATTACGTACAACAATTTCCGGATTGTCGTTCAACAAAAACCAAAGAGATGCTTATTTAAACATAGGACTATCAGCCTAAGCATCTCTTTGGCTTTTGATGAATGACGATTCCGAAAATTGTACAAAATTGTACATTTTACTATGGGGAAGGGAGGAGGTTTGAAAAGGTGAAGATGCATTGCATACCGTTACCTCCTGTTTAATCAAGTTGTCATCAGGAAATCTGGGTAAATACTGTGCCAGTCTTGTCCAGCACGGTACGGACACACTTTTTTAATCAAAATTACGTGTCTAATTTATTGATAGTCGGTTGGGTTTTTTGGGGATGAATAATTCACTAAGCCCTGTCGGCTGAATGTGTCAGTTGTTCAGTACTGAACTTTTGGAATTTAATAGCAAGTTGAGCAGTCGGTTTATTTCTTATTTGGTGCATCCTTGTCGGAAAACACTTACAAAAATGATTAGGCTAGCACGAATAAATAAGTTGTAGTGTCTTTCAGTGGACAATGGTCTTAATTTATGTGATGCTATACGAACCTGAAACCCAGTTAGTTTTCTTTCTGTGAGATCAGTGTCAAATCTTTTAGGTCACTATTACATTTGAAAGATCAACAACCGCCGTTTAGTGGCTTATTTTCAACATCACGAAGAATCGGGAAGATTCAAGAAGAATAACACTATACCACCTTCAAGAAAATTCACCAGTTCACTATTACATTACAGTACGGCTAAAAACAAGAAATCAAAAAGAAGGAAAAAAAACACTTAAATATTATTATAATGGTTGCGTCAGCGTGCTATTGTACCACATGAATTTTTTTGTGTGTGAAAATAATGAACTGATATAAAGGCTCGGCCAATACCAACTTTCACCGATACGGTTCGAGTTCGATGCTTCTTCGCCATAACCGATACTTCAATGCATTACTCCCATTAAAGTTAACGTTTCTTCCATATTCAGAAACAAAATTTGATGAAAAATTCCCAGCATGCTTCTTGCAGTATTTGCATTTTTTGGCCCCCGTTTTTGGTTTTTGTTAAATAATTTGAGAACGACTGGAGCTATTGCTCAGAAATTAGTACCATTGGAAAGCACTCGAAAAAATAGTTCAAATGGTGTTTGTAACATCAAAAGCAGGTCAATTTTTGGCGAAAATATTGCAAAACTTATTTTTTAACCGAAAGTAAGCCGATACCGATCCAATACCGCTAGTATCGGAGCCGATAGTGATGCCAATATTGGTACCGGTCGAGCCTTAATCGATATAAAACCTTTCATGCTGTAAATATTTGTAATTGTGTTACAGATTGTAAAATGTGAAAGTAGCGTTGTGATGGAGATACCATAGGTCAGTTATGATAAATGTTAGCTTAACGTGCTGTATTGGCTAGGCCTACTCATTTTCCAGCACTGCAGGCTTCATTGTTTTCAGTTTAAGTCATCGGAACTCGAGGTGGGTGAAGAGTTCATAAAACAGGGCGAAAAGCAGACGGGTCAATAAGAATCAAATAAATACAAATGCAAACCTATTTACTGTAGAGTAGTTGCATTTTGGACTTCCGTCAAACTGACTGAGCGGGGAATCGAACCCACGACCGCTGAACCATACAGATACGGCCAAAAGTAAGCATCCAAAGCAACATTTTAAGATAATGACAAGATGTTGCTTAACTGTTCGATTTTCCGCTCAGGCAGTCTGCCATACAAGTCCAAAAGGCATTTAAAAGGACATAAATAATTCCGGTATATCGTGCAACTCGACGAGATTGCAGTTTGCAACATTTACACATGGTAAAGTTAATAGAAAATGAATGTGTTGGCAACATTTACATATGTTTGAAATGCCGCAAATCAGAGTCATGCAGGAAAGCCAACAGGGATTTATGTTCCTTTAAGCAAGAACCCAACCCTATAAATTCTTGCTTTAAGTAAGTTTATCTGTATGTATTTGAAGAGTTTATAGTGTTTGGATTTGTCTCATTTTGCTAAATTTGGAGGTATGATTATAAATTTTGCGTCAAGTTTTGAGTATTTGGGGAGCATAGTTTTTGTTAGCAATTCTTTTTCATTTTTAAGATAATACGATATTGCTTAACTCTATTTGTCCATGTGCATAGGCCTAAGTGGTTTTCCAGTTTTAAGAAAACGTTTACGACATCACCGCAAAGTACCAATTTTTTGCCATTACAGTACATACCAAATTCATTGAAACGATGAATTTGGTAATTATACTGGAATGGCAAAATTGGGACAGTAGTTTTCCCATATAGACCAGAATGAAATCTTTCAAATACGAACGATTGCTCCTGGGCCATGTTTGAGTAGCATAATTGGCTGCTCATGAATCTTGATTTCTTCGTGTATTGCACACCCTTACAAGTATTTACTTTTAAAAACAAGCAGCAGTTGATTAAAAAATTTAATGTCTAAATATTTTAGAATGGAAGAATACACTAACACCACCTCGAACTATTAGCTAAGTAGTTCAGCTTGAATTTTCGGGGATTTTCCTGTCCCCTTCTTCTGAAGCACGCTTGACGTACGTTGCCTTCTCTTTTACATGCTGCGGTTTGGTTGTCGCTACGGTTAGGCCTATCTCTTCGGCTAACCACTGATCTCTATGTTTCGCACTGGACTGCTCCCTACTCGTCCGAAATTCACCACTGTTATCGCCGTCGCATGCCAGTATTCAAGAATGTCTAAATAGAAACAAATGGTGTAAAAAAAAACTGCAAAAAAAGTGGCCTAAAAGAAGTTTATATTTTTACTAGGTTTAAGAAAATATAGGCCTATCCATTTCCGGTTTTTAGAGAAAAGCAATAATCGGACTGAAATATCAAAACTGACCCATCCCCTCCTTGTGATACTCATCTTAACTTACACATTTGAGTTATTTAATTATATACTGTCCTTTCAATTGTTATAACCTAAGGTAAATGGTGTAGGCTAGTTGAGAGCTCTACAACCATTCTTTTCTGTGTTTTTGTTATGCATCAATTCAACTCTGCAAAGAAAATATAAATTGCTTACTGCGCTCACTCGTTACTATGCTCGGTCTATATTTTTACTGTTAAAGCTTAAGAGGGTATCAAACCAATGGCTTTCACATCTGCCCATTAAACTAACAACTGCACTAAAATGTACGTTGCCTATTCTATTGTATCTTCCAGTTCAGGCCAACATAATGTAAGGTTCAAGCAAGTGTAAGATATTTTCTTGGCTCTTGTGCAAGTTTTGTTACAGGTTGCATCGTCTTGTAGCGTAATCAATTTTGACCAATTTTTAATTTGTGTAATCATTCTATTCTTGGACGCCAGTAAATTCTAGTACAGTATCCACTGACCAGTTAGCATTTGTGAAGGTTGCCCAGTAGGTTTTAAACCTCGCTTTCACACACCAGATAATTTGGCTGTGTGTTTTGTTTGTAAAGCTCTGCTTCTCTGTGACAATCATTTTTTTTTGGTTTAATTGTGAGCATTGCTGTGCTGCCACCAGGGTTGGAAAAAATCATGATTTTTTTCGGAATTTTTTGGATTTAAATTGGATTTTTCAAAGTTATGCTGTATACAACATTTGAACATTCCAAAGCAGACGACATCATTTACGCACCTCTCAAAACAGCGAAAACCAGTTTACAATTTTCGACAGCTTTGAAAAAATATATCTCCTGCTGTCTTCTTCAGGTGACAAAGAAATAAAAATACTAGTTACATCACACTGTACTGTTCGACGCCGAACTGTCTGACGCTGATTTGAACGAAGCACGTGCGTGCGTAGCCTCCAAGAAATAGAAGGCCCGCATAGAAGACAGCAGGAGATATATTTTTTATATTTTTTCAAAGCTGTCGAAAATTTGTGAAAATTGTAAACTGGTTTTCGCTGTTTTGAGAGGTGCATAAATGATGTCATCTGCTTTGGAATGTGAATCGATTGACTCTCAATGTAATCGCAGCCATTATGCTATATTTCGAGAACATTTGAACATTGAATTGGAGGGGTAAAAGTCATTCAAAAACAAAATTTATTTCAAAACCTTGGTTAACCAAAGTTGGGTGATTATTATGTTTTCATTATCTCCTGGCTCGGTTACTATAGTTGCATTTAAGCATAACTAAGGTGTCTTGTTTATGGCCTGCTGCAGGCTCCCCACTCTGACTTTCCTCAGCTACCTGCACAGTTGCACTAGGCGAATACCCCAACATAGAAAATTAACCTATGAACGATTTTTCTCTTGTACACTCCAGCAACATTGCAGTCATTTTGCAATACAGTGAATTATTTTTCAATACAAAAAAATTGAATAAATGTACTAAAACGGGCAAAATGATTTAAATCAATGATTTAAAAAAAAATTCAAGTGATTTAAATAAGGTTGATTTAAATCAAACAACCTTGGCTGCCTCCTCAGACCTCTTTGAACAGTGTAGCAAAGACTGTTTCGTGGCTACATCCGAAGCACTTAAGTTTTCTCTTTTGCCATTCCTTAATGGTTTATGTTGTTTTTAAAAACACTTTTTAACTAACACTGATAAGGCAACGAAACAAAATAGTAATTTATTTGTAAATTTTTGAATGCCCGTTTATACTGTTGGAAGACAATAAAAAAATATCTAATTGACTGCTTGTTGTGTGTCCTGGAATAAGCTTATTGCAAAAACCGATAATTCGGCCGTTTTACTTTGGTTGTTGTTCATGATAAAAATTACAACTTATGCCCAACCAAAAAGTCCATGTTTCAATCCTGAAAACTGGCGAATTTCGACTGTTTTTACTAAAAGTCTCCTCAGGCGATGGTCGGGAAACTGCTCGAACATCCACTCCGCCTTCCAACGAATGAGACGAAAAGTTCGTTGGAAGGAGTGGAAGTTCGCGCAGTTTCCCGACCATCGCCTGAGGAAGACTGTTAGCAAAAACAGTCGAAAATTCACCAGTTTTCAGTATTGAAACGTAGACTTTTTGGTTGGGCGTAAGTTGTAATTTTTATCATTAATAAGCTTACAGTAGAACTTTGCTTTCATGAACTAACAGGAACGAGGTGTTACGATAATTGAATTTACATGCAAAACAAAGCAATGTCGCCTTTATTGAAGTAGTAGGAAGGGACTGTGCTTTATAGCCTATAACTATGTTGGTACCAATCCTCTGCTGGTCAGTCTGGTAAGTAAAAATGCCAAGCCAAACCTCAAGTAACGGAGCTCGCCGTGTGGGGACAACAGTCCCAGTGAGGAGGGCGGCTGGGAAGGAGACGCCACCTCGCGACAGCAGGTCAAAGTAGAAGAAAGTCACCGGTCGAATGCTAATCATCAAAACCAATTTTGACCACCGGACCATCACAAGTGCCCCATTGAATTGTTCCAGCAGCTTCTCGCGTCATTTAAAGTTGTGAATTGTAACTTTTCATTCGACTCACAATTTGGAGACTCGTGTTGATTTTTATCGCTCATAATTCACACTGAAGACACAGTCTTCGTTTTGCAAATTTTCAGTGTCTGGCTGCCATCTTCTTCAGGCACTGCCACTAAGTTTTTGTTGGTCACTGTGTGCTCTCACAGCTGCTCAATTCGATTTTCAGGCACTGCCACAAAGTTTTTGTTGGTCACTGTGTGCTCTCACAGCTGCTCAATTCGATAAGAGAGGCCACAAAAATCAGCGGTTACAAATTCGAAAGCAGATGATGTAGGAGCACAGAGTGACCAAAGAAAACTTTTGTCAAAGTGCCTGAAGATAGTGGCAATTAAGCCACTGAAAATTTGCAAGACAAATAGACTGGTCTTCAGTGTGAATTATGAGCGTTCACTATCAAAATGATTCTCGGAATTGTGACTCAAATTTTGACGAAAACATTCACAGTAAAACATTGGACAATTTTTCCTGTAACACTTGATGTTGCAGACCATTAATTTTCAAGGTCGTATTTGTATTTCAGCCATAAGTGGAATTTTTTGGTTGCCGGCTACAAAATTTTGATGGCTGGATTATAATTTTTTGGCACTTAAATAAATTATAACTTGGTTCTCGGGCCTTTTTCTCAGGAAATTTTTACAGAGTTTTATTTTTTAAATATATTTTGGCCCTATTTTTCGCTTCTAATTGCCGTTCGGAATATGCATTGCCTGTGAATTTGTGCATTCTTTCCCAAAGAGGCTTCGAAGTCGTGTAGATCCGTCCACCTCCGCAACCAGAGTGCACATGTGCGACACGCTCCTCTTTAAGAGTGCCTACCAGAGGTAGGCTGCCATCTTTTTTCCTCCAGCTTGCACCGGAACGTCACGCTTTTGTTTGTCTTCTCACTTTTACCTTCTAGAGCTGTCAATCGGTCTCGACTAGCTTCTCGCAGCGGTCCCACTGTGAATAATGGCCTTTTTGCTGACTGGGTCTCGTGATATGTCAAGCTCAAGCGGTCTCAGTGTGTCGCCCCTGCCCGGAATCATCCGAGGTGGTGGACTTCTAAATGCACTGTGGCAGTGGAGGAACATCCGTGCGACTATTTGTGGTGTATATACTGTGGGATCTTGAAGGAATCATCCTTTCCGATTTGTTCTGAGTGCAAGGCCTATCTGGAGCGTATTAGTTGCCTGGTGGGCCGCTCACCTTCTCTGGGTTCAGTCTGGAAAATTCTGAACCACCAAGCCCCGTGTACTGCAGTGACGTGCATATACGATATGGATGGCGCTGATAAGGCTGTGTTGCGTGGGAATACTATGGCTGACGCTTTTAATCAGTTTTGCTAGTGTTGGGGGCGGTATACTGGTTCTCACGGTATACCATGGTACCAAAAATTTAATGGTACCAAATGCCGTGCATTGTTAAAATACCAGTAATGTTTTAATATGAAAAAAGGCGCTAAAATTATAACAATAGTGCAGCTAGTCCTTGTGTTGTAAAGCTGAAAGCAGTGTAATAATCAGTTAAAGATCAACAATGGTAATACTGTATTGAAATTCTAAACAATGCACAAAAGTGGAGTCAAATTTGTGTAACTTTGATGCTACAACCAGCGTAAGAACCAATAGAAAAATAGAGTTCAGTAGGTGATTATTTTTTGTGTGTATTTTTTGGAGGGGGGGGGGGGGAGGGAAGGCTACGTAAATGAAATTGATGATTACATTTCCAACTTTAATTAGTTTGATTAGGTTACTTAAAAAAAATATTGGTACCGGACCGCCAAATTTTAAGAACCGTTAAATACTGAGTACCGCGGTACCTAGGCTGGTACTGGCACCGTCAGAAAAATTTTGGGTACCGCCCAACACTAGTATATGCTCTTCCCAGTGCCTCCGCCTGCCTTGGCGGTCTCTACTGTGCGTGCGATTGATGGTTCCCCCACTGACTTGCCGTGGGACCCAGTGGAATTCTGGGTGGCTTTGGCAAAGTGCAAAGATGGCAGTGCTCCGGCGCTGGATGGTCTTCGTTACTATGCGTTTCGCACCTTGTTTGAGGAAGCGGTAGAAGAATGTGTTGGGCTTTTTCAGTCCATCCTCGATGGCGCCGAGATCCCAGAGTCGTGGCTTTTCACAGTGATAGTGCCTGTGCATAAGGCGGGTTTGCCCAGGCCCAGCCTGTTGAATTACCGACGGATATCATTGTTGTCAAACCTGAGGAACATTTTTGAGCATACGGTAGTTCGCTGCCAAGACTGGTTTCTCGAATTTCATAATTGTCTGGCTCCCTTCCAGTTTGGTTACTGGTCTAATAGGACTGCTCAGGATGCTGTCATGTGCCTTCTGACCGGTGTTCATGGGGCATGGCTGCATGGGCATGTGTTTGTTGCCCTGTTTCTGGACATCAAAGCGGCATATGACACGGTTAGTGTTGCTTGGGTGCGGTACAGTTTAACCAAGATAGGTGTTGGTCCGAAACGGGTTAGTGTCATCTCGGCCTTCTGGGATTTAGGAGGTTTGCAACCAAGGTTAATAGGTTCTGGTCCCGAGAGTCTGGTTCAGACCAGGGATTGCCACAGGGTAGCTGTTTGAGTCCTACACTCTTTGCTGTGGCAATTAGTGACATCATCATGGAGACGGGGCAATCAGCTAATGTGGTTTATAATGCCAACGATATCGCTCTCTGGTTTTAGGGCGATGATACGTCTGCATGCTGCCAATATGCTCAAGCAGTTCTTGATTGGGCCTCCTGTCATCTGTCGGAGAGAGGTCTGCTTCTTGCTCAAGCTAAAACTGAGCTGATGGTGTTTTCCAGGACTATGAAGCGGCAGGTGCTTCGACGATGGTGGCTGTTGATGGTTCCAGTTTACATGGTTAAATATTTAGGAGTTAAGCTAGATGCCCGTTTGGAGTGGGTAGTCCATACTGATTGGCTGAAAGGCAAGCTACGCTCTCGCATGTCGATTCTGAAAAGGCTGGCTAGGATTGAAGGGGTGAAGAGGGGATCGTTCTTGTCTGCCTTTCGGTCTTTTATTCGATCTGTGATGAATTACCATCTACCCATGCTGAGCCCCATCAGTGTCACTTCAGTCCCTTCAGGTTGTGATTAATTACTGCCTTCGTGCTGTCACTGGTTGTATAGTTAGCACGCCGGTGCAAGCGCTGTGGTCAGAATGCTGTGAGCCGCCGTTGCGTTTGCATGCTAGGGAGCTGCTGGTGACCCTGAGTTTGAAAAATGTAAGTCGTGGGTAGGGTCCTTTTAGACTACCTGGAGATTGGACATGCTGCCCGCGCTATGTTGGGACTCCTGGTCTTGGCTCTACCCTCTTGGCAGAAATGGTTTCCCTCTCTCCTGATGAGGTCTCGGTGGTGTGCCCGTTCAGTCCATGGGTGTGTTGTCCTCGCTTGTTGCCGGTGCTGCTGCAACAAATTCTTCCTAAGTTCTTGCTGTATTAGGCAACTAAACCCCTCAAGGTAGGCGAGTGTCACTCTTGGTTTTGCATCCGTGGTTGGATCACTCGTGGTTACTCTTTTACTTCTATCTCTCTTCCCTGCCTTTGCTACAGCTTTCGCTTTCTTCATAAGTCCATTAATCATTCCACCCGGGTAGCCTAAGCTCAGGAATTTACCTTTGCTCGATGTTGAATGGAAGATTGCGTGTAAAGAACGGCCCACGTGGTACAGTGGGCAAGGGTGTACAAATCGACCAAATATAGCAGACAGCGGCAGTTACGAATTCGAAGCGTGTATTGGACTGAAAAACGAAATGTAAACGGAGTTTGAACTTACCTTTAAGGTGCCTGATGACGCTACAGTTAGTAGTCGGAAATTTGCATAGATAGTAGACTATCTTTGTTGTGTTTTTTGTGTGAAAAAGTGTGTTTTTTTGTGAGTCTCGTGTGACATTTTCCAGTCGGTTAGCCAAGCAATTTGCGGCATGACATAAAGGCAGATTTGCCAGGCACTTCAGAACTTTCCCCGTCATTGAACACCCTCAACCCTGACCCACGGCAAACATCTAATACAGTTCACCAAGCTACTGAGGCACGTCAAATTGTTAAAGAGAAATTTGCAGCAGCTAGACAGATTGTTTCCTAAGAAACTCAAACTTCTACTGTTACTAATGCACACAGCTCTAGGGGGCAAGGGAACAAATTCTGATTGTGATGTGTCATTGCAAGTCACCAATACCCCTGCAGCTATGCAAGTTGGAGGAGATTTAGCTTCAACTTCTTGGCATTTAAAACCAAAGGCTCTCCATAATGACACTAATCTCTCTGGTTGGATTCAAGAGATGACAATTTTTGTGCAAGAAAGGAAACTTGCCGGCACTTCTTTGCAAAAGCTAATGGCGACGAATTTGAAAGGGTGATACAGGACTAGGTGGCAAGCGTTGCGCACTCCGCTGACCACTTGGCAAGAAATTGTCACAGCGCTAAGAGCAGCCTGCAAAGGTCCCAAACGTGGTGAAGATACGCTAATCATTATGAATTCTTGGCAACAAGGACAACACGAACCACCTTTGGACTTTGCAAATACAATGTACGCACAGTTCAAGAAAATGACCAAACATGGAGAAGAACTTGATGAAGTCGAGATGCTTGTTGACCAAATGAACGATCGTTGTAGAAACTTTCTGACGGTGAATGGGGTGAGAACCTTTGATGCTTTGTTTTTGCAGCTATCGCGGATATGCCTTGTACCATGCGGTTTCCCACCGAACCCACCAGGTGAAACGACAAGCAGCAGGAACAGATGAAGACGTCTCGGGTTCAGCAGAGGTCGGCCAGACTGAATAAGAATCAATCTTCTTAAGGCAATAAGGTGAGTTCTTCAGTTCCAAAGACCCCCAAGTCACGAAAGATGACTACAAAGAGTTGGTTAACGAGCAAGATCAAGCGTCGTCAGTCTCAGAAGAAGGCAAAGACCCAGGACAAAAGCCGTCGACGGGGGCGAAGTCTAAGGGAAACAGAATGGCGGACAAGGAATGCTTCAACTGCTGAGAAATTGGACATTTTTCTAGAGATTGTCCAAACCCGAAGAAAGAAAAGGCTTCTCTTAAATCAAATACGTCGAGTATTTCGGCTCACACTTTGCCGATAGCAATTCAGAAGACGAACACCTACGCGGAGTTAGATTCCGATTTTTCAGACTGCGCTATTCTACGCTGCTTTCTTACAAGAATTTGGCCAGATGCACCAATTCAGGACTCTGAAGGAACAGAATCACAACTCGCCGATGGAACGGTCATGAAGCCAGTTGGTTTGATTGAGCTACCTTTCTCTGTTCATGGGAAACACCTGAAGTTGCAAATCAAGGTTTATGAGAAACTGGCATGCAGATGCATCCTAGGCAAGACTTTCTTGAAATCGACCAATCTTCGGATTGATTGGGTTAATGACAAGGGATACTTTCCAGGAAATGAGGATTTTGTGTTTCCACTGTCACAGCGTGGTGCAGACCCGCAAACTCCGCAAAGCAATCCCATGTGGAGAGTCGAAACGGTCAGAGGGACTGAAGAGTTCAACAGCATGACTGACAGTCAGTTCGAATATCTTCAAGAGTTCCTGGAGAAGCACAACGATATGTTCCCGGGAATACTTCATCGCACGGATTGCCATACCCACAAAATAAAGTTTCACGATGTTCCAAAGCCACAAGCTGAGAGAATCTATCAAGAGATCCAGAACATCCGCAAAGAAATTGATAAGATGGTGGATGAGCTGTTAGCGAGAGAACGTATCTAGCTGACCATCAGTAAGTGGGGCTCTCCTTTCTTTTTGAAGCAGAAGAACAACAGTGGAGGTTATCGTCCTGTTATCAACTACAGGAAACTAAACGCTCAGATTAAGATAGATGGCTACCCGATGACAAGGTTGGATGAGGTCTTCAACTTCCTTGCTGGAGCGAAGTGTGCCTCCGTCTTGGACGGGGAACAAGGCTTCCATCAGATGAGGCCTCGCAAGACTACATCTGCCATAGACGACAATTTAAATGGAAGGTGTTACCTTTCGGGCTCAAGACTTCGAGCGCTGCCTTGAGAAAGGCTTAGATTTACTCATTGCTACGGTGTTCATCGTGTACATCGACGACATCGTAGTGGCTACCCGTACGTTCCTAGAACATGTAAGGACTTTGAAGAAGATCTTTCCTGTGCTGAAGAAGCACAACTTCACTCTCAAGAGGAGCAAGTGTCATTTTTGTAAGCCAGAAGTGTCGGTCCTAGGACTCAAAGCCTCGGCGAAGGGGCTTGAGTTGACCAGAGAACACTGCGCTTCCTTACGAAGCTACCCTCGTCCCACAAACATGAAGAAGGTACAGAGTTTCTGGGATTTGCAAATTTCTTTAGGAAATTTTTAAGATCCTTTGCGGAAACTGCTGCACCAATTTACAGTCTCACCAAGAGGGATGAACCATTCCACTAGACAGATGAGCACGAAACCGAAAGCACTTGGACTACCGGATTTCTCGAAGGAATTCATCATCGAGTCTGATGCTTCGGACCACGGTCTCGGTGCGATGCTTTCGCAGCAGTACGAGAGTCAACGCATGGTCACTGAGTTTTTCAGTAGATACACTCTAAAAGATAGTGAAAAAGCTTGGACGACTTTTGAGAAAAGGGCTCTTGCCGCAATTGAAGCCGTTGAAAAATGGAGACACTACGTCGAGGGAGCTCACTTTCTGCTCATTACGGACAACAAAGCTCTTAAATGGGTCCTGTCCAACAACAAGACTTCAGGACACACTGCTCGTTGGGCTATCAGACTTCAAATGTATGACTTCACGGTTATTCACAGGTCTGGAAAGCAGAATGTTGTTGCGGATGCTCTCTCCAGGAATCCGACAACGAAGATGTACTTTCTACAGTCGCTTCCAGGACTGCAGTTACCCATCGATGAGACGAGACATCCAATGCTCTATCTGAGAGACAATCCAGTTGTAGATCTTCACAACAAGACTCAACCAAATGAAGAACAACGGAAAGACCCAGAAATTGCGAGAATCTGCAAAGCGCTTTTCAGGCCGAGTCAGGCTGCCGGTAAAGAGAAGGGAAGCTTCCTCCTCAGAGTCGTGGAGAGGTATGCCTTTGACAAAGAAGGTCTGCTCTATTTCGAAGATCCCAACGTTCCGGACAGAGGCAGAATCGACGGCAATTTCCGTTTTTATGTTCCCAAGTCTCTCTGACACACGTACCTGTACAGCTGCCAAGATCATAAGCAGGCTGGCCATTTAGGAATTTACAAGACACTAGCTAGACTACGTCAAGTTGCTTATTGGCCAAGACTTTTCGCCGACACCTTCAAGTATGCGACGTCATGCGCCGTATGTCAAGTGGTCAAAGTTGCCCAAACCACGAAGGCAGGAAACCTTCAACCTGTAATTCCGCATTACTCGATGCATATGATTGGTATTGAGTTTTTGGGGCCACTACCAGAAACCTATGCGAGAAATAAGTACATTCTCTGCATGGTAGATTGCTAGACCAAGTTCATCTGGCTAGTTCCAACACGTTTCACTACAGCCAAGACTGCGGCTACGAAGTTCTTGCAGGCAGTGGTGGCTGATAACGGTCCACCGGACTATGTTGTCTCGGACAATGGAGCTTTATTTGTGGGAAAATGTTAGAGGCCATGCTACAGGTCTCAGGGATCGACCACAACAGGACCATGGCCTACCACCCGCAAGAAAATTCCACAGAACGTGTCAATCGTACCATGAAAGCGTGTCTCGGAGCATTTGTACATGAAAATCAGAATCAGAGGGGTCCGTTACTACCTGCACTGCAGTATGCCATGAGGACAAAATCACACGCAAGTAAGGGAGAAACTCCATTCTATCTCTGGCATGGCAAGGATCCAAGAAATCCACTTCACTTCAGATCTTGAGTCTACCAGGAAATCAGTCGTCCATGACATGACCATCCAGGAAAATGCTGAGAAGAACCACGAGGCGATGGAGAAGACTCATGACCTAGTCCGTACCAACCTTGCGGAAGTGGCACGGAACGCTAACAGAGCATACAACAAACATCACAGACCGGCGGAGTTCGAGAAACGTCAGCTTGTTAAGATCAAGAACCATCCCAGGTCGGATGCACAAGCGGGTTTCTCCGCGAAGCTAGCCGCCAAGTACAAAGCACCTTACAGGGTACCGAGGAAGAAATCGGCTGACACGTACCAAGTTGTTGCGACCAATGATGCTTCCAATGTTCGCACAATCAACACTGCGGAAATAGAACCCGACTTCCATCCCAGGACCATGGATCGTTTTGACCCAGCGGCTGACGAAATCGCGTCCGATGCCGAAAAGCATCAGGAAGATGAAGATCCACAGCGGCACGACGATGAAGGTTCTGCCGAGGGTCAGGAGGGTGTGCAGGAGAAGGGTGACGACGACAATCGTGATGGAAACGACAGTCACCAAATTGACAACAATCATGACAAAGTTGATGACCGTGACGAAGACGTCCCTGACGACGAAGAATCAAGAGGAAACTTAGCTACTTCCACACCGAGGAGGACTCCTAGGCCACCTGACTGGAAAAAAGACTATGTATGGCTACTCAGAGATGTGAACATGCCTTTTTCGGAGGTGTGCGACTATGAGTGGTCGGAAACTCTTGCAATGCACCTCCTACATTGTTTTTTTTTTTTTTGCTGGGACGGCGGTGTAAAAGTCGACTTTGGACCGGTCCAGTTTTGCAGCTAGGTTGGGATGAGGTCCTGGATGTCCTGGATGCTTTTGGAGAAAATTGGAGTTGCATCTCTTCTAGTCATGGTGAGCGGCTTGGGTTTGTCCGATGCCTTGTGAATTGGTGGATAGAGCAGGGCACAGCCTTGTGCAAAATGATTGGCTCTCGTGTTTTTCCCGACTTACGTCGTACCCCTTTGATCTTCGTGAGCCTGCTCAATTTGTGAAAGTGCAGCGTGGTGTACGTGTTCTATTGTTGTTGGGAGGTTTGTGTGTGTGTAAAGGAGCAGCATTGATTTGAAAGTGGGTCGGTTCAACTTAGTCCAGTGTGTGTCACTGGATCGTCCGGATTAAGTCGTGAACCTTGAACTTTCCGAACCACGCATAGGTGTTCCACGCTACCGGACTGTTGAGTCACGTAGTTTGTGCTTCACGTGTACTTTCAATTGCAGGACTAAGTCGGGCCCTACCGCACAGTGCTGCGTCTGAATTTGTTGATTCCTTTTGGAAAATTTTGAAAATTGTTAATGTATGCTACACGAGATTTGTAATTTCGATTATCAATTTGAGATCTCTGAACCTGCGTGTTCATTCTTGAAAAGCTTGT
>JAHWFP010176885.1:0-17646 GCA_023313725.1 Lithobius niger
GGTGTCTTTTAACTTTCATTTCTGTTTCCTTTAGGAATTAGTCGACTTGTCCTCGTTGGTCCTTGATTTGTCCTAAGTGTTTGTCCTCATTGCCTTAACAATGAAGGGTGAACTCTATGTGCTTACCTTGTTAGAGGCATTGTAGAAATATTGTTTCTGGTTGGTTTAGGCAGTCATGACTGTTTTCTTTATGAGCATTGTGAAGGGCATTGGTTTGGGCATTCCCTCTAGAATTTTACAACAACATTGGGAATGCTGTAGAAAGTACCCATATTATTTCTTCGTTCTGGTCGTTCAGGAGTGATAACTTACATTGATGGCTGAACCAGTCAGTAATGCATATGTAGCATTTTTGAAACTGATGTCATCGAATTGTAAGTTAACCGTATACCTAGAAATAATCATACCATGCTAGCCATAGTACATGGAATGTTTCTTCAGAGATGGGTTCATGTTAAGCAACCATTATTGGTTAATATAAAGGCAGTTTATACGCGAGTGAATCAGTGCCTATGATGCATCCCATTTATGTATCATCCTGAATATACCTGAAATTAACAGAAATGTACAGTTATTGAATTAGCCCTAAATTATATTATGCATATAATTATCGTTCGTATTACCAGGTCGATCCAACCTTCTACTTCACAAATTCACAATTCATGGGATTAGGTTACGTAGGTCCGAAGGGATTGTAATCTTACCCTACTCCCGTCTTAATCCCACAGTAACCACCTATACTTCTTAGAACTGCCTTGGCTATGTGCTTCATACCACTGAAAATTGATCTCAAACCGTGTCCAGACTAGTCTTTCTTTCTGCAAACATGGGGTTATGGCCTTCGGCATTCCCTGCATAATAATTAGTATATGTTCAAACATAACTCATCGTTAACAGTAGTTATGGTCTGTGGAATTAGTATGTTCTTCTTACTGGACCAGCCTGCTGGTCTGATAAGAATTGTACATTAAGACACTTTGTAAAATAGGCATACATTTTAATAGATAATAAAAAATTCTCTAGGTGCTAAAATTTAGGGCCAATTGAATGTTTAAAATAAAGTCAGGCCTTGCAAAAAACAGTATAATAGACATCCAGAGCCACTTCAATGCTTAAGATTTTGTGTGTCAGTTGACCTCTACGATCACAAATTGTCAGTACAGCAAGAGACAGAGCTACAGAAGACAGGTAAGTAATAGCGTTAGCCTGTTGTTAGCAGTGACATTGTAGCTATGTATAGAGGGATATTCCATAAAAGGCTTAATCAGTTGTAATAATTAATATTATTGTATACACGACCATCCATTTTTCAAAAGAACTACTGGTAAATGCACAAGGTTAATGGTCAGTACAAGATTCTACAGGATTTCAAATAGGTATGAGATCATTATTGTTAAGTAAAGTCAAACGGTACTATCTTTATAGAAAATAAGATACATAGCTGAAAACAGAACCGAAAAGAGTTTGTATGAGGCACTTTTTTAAGACTAAGATCTTTCTCAAGGTAAATATCATTAAAATAATTCAACAACTTACTTTTGTGTATTTTCATAGGAGGGTGACTCAAATGTCGGTAATACCGGCGAAAACGATTATGGCCTCGCTGAGTTCACGACAAATGTAGTTCATGCTGTGCCTGGCCAATGTTTCACTTTAAAGCCTGGTTTGTATATTACTTTACCGTATTTAAGTGCACCTAAAAAATACGTAAAAAGTAGAATTAACGTTCTTTTCAATTGATAAATTTATTTTGGGACAAAGAGGAGCAATAGTGTTAGAAATTGTCTAGGATCTTACACATGCTACAATAGACAAGGGCCCTTCTCTTACCGAATGCATAGGTGTAGGCTGACATCAGGTTTGTATGCCTATGTAAGTACCTGGTGTAAGCATCACACTAATTACATGCTTTATATACAGTGAGTATTACAAGATATGAATCTAAAAACAGGAATACAATCCTTAAGTTAAAAAAGGATTCCCATCTAAGCACATTATCAAATGAATGTTGTGACAGTTTAAATAGAAGTAGGAAAAGAGAAGAATGAGTTTTGTGTGTTTTTGATTCCTTTTTGCTGTGTTTGCTCTGATTGCTGTTGTGTAAAAATATGTTGGGCTCCACCCTTTTGGACATTTTCACACTGAATGACAAGTTGCAATTAAAATATCATTGGATATTGCTTAATAACTGACAATGAACTTTTCTCATGGATGACAAAGAAACAATCTCTAGTGGCATTCAGTCCATGTTTTAGTGCAATCCCTCCCAAAGTAAGAGTGATCCGACTATAATGTAGTTAGTAATGGAGCAGACACCTGAGTCGTTAAATTACCGTATTCTAATACAATGTGACTCCACTCCAGCAACTGAACTTGTATGCAGAGGGAAGAGCAAACATTCGCTTCGTGGTGGAAAAAATGCAAAGTTGAAATACTTGTCAAGCCGTATTTTACCAGCAGCACGATGGGTCTTCTGGCTTTGCAGCACCATGCAGTTGATATTTACAGAAGCACTCCGTGATATTAGGTCAAATGATCCTGGTTCGTTGTAGCTACTTTATGCACACAATCTGACAGCTGCACCAGCTACCGGTAACATTGAGCATAAAAAATCTCGGTATGAAGCCCTTCAAGAACCATTTATTCTTCAGTTGCCATGATTAACATAACATATTGTGAAAATTTTTCTCCAGTTTTCTTTCAAATCATACTAAGAAGTTTTTTGTGAAGTTTTTTTACGCTCACAAGTGTCATATTATTTTTAATTGTAATGAAAACTAACCAATCATTTGTTCTTTGCTAAAGACACGAATAATTAACTAACAATCCTCTTTTTTGTTGCCTTAAGTAATTTTTTTTTTACCAAAGGCAACAAATTAGGAAATGTGTAATTAATACTTTTTCCACAATTGCACCTTGAATTTCCAATGCTGCTGTGTGGTTGAAGGCCATTAGAATTGTTTCGAAAAACACACGAATCCATTTGCCTCTGTACTAACTGAGCATAATTTTCCTCAAAATAGAAAATTTAATTTATGTCACGATTTTTAAGAGGATGAACCACCTTATCACAAACTAAAATTAATAACAGTCAAACTGGATATTTAAGACCGTTAGGAGTAATAAATAATTGTTAGCCTTTATAAAAATAACACAAGGCAGGAAAGGCCCCAAAACATTCAGCCTCTAATAGTAACTTTCAGTAAAATTTCCATTAATTTGAATGGTCTGCCTTGTCACGAACTAAGACTAAGAGCGACGAACTGTAATGTAATTTTTAACTGAGATCAGTTTTGTTATGACGAATATTTATTCCTATTAACAACCACACACAGTTTAGTTAATTTGTATAGGCTTACAAGTAAAACCACTTTAAAATGAGCAGTATCTTCAAGGAAGGATTTGTAATGGTACTGTTGCACTAAAAGTAATTCCGAGTGAAAGTAATCATATTACGAACATACAACCGTGAAATACATAGAGTGGGGCATCCACTGTGAGATTTCCATTTTCATGCAAAAATTAAAACCCATTAATCTAAAAAAAAGGAACTGTCAGCTTAAAAGCAGATACTTTGTAACCCTTCAATGAATACGAAATGTTTAGATAACTTGTGTGATAGTAGCAGCATAACAGAATGAATCTACCAGGAGCACCCCCAGAGAAAAACAGAAGTTCACAACTGACATCAAATAAGTTATACAAAATTCCGTTGCCTTCATTTTCTTTGGTGTCATCCTACCTCCTCTCCCCTTCCACAAAAAGTTGTGGTTTTCCTACCACAACTTTTTTCTTTGTGATTCTTTCCGCTGCTTTCCAGCCCAGTCCTCAAACGTCACCGTTCTTTTTAACGGTTTATTTCTTTTCATTCGTTCCCTGTAATGTGTGGTGCAGTGGCAACCCGGACCACTGCACTGTGACTGAGGTTGGCGCTAATGACCAAGTTGTCGACGCGCCATTAAGCCTCAATTCCCCCCCCCTCATTCGTTCCCACTGGGCTTCACATTTCTTTGTTCTCGGTTGACCTTGTTTTTTTTTTCCTTTTGGGTATTTTTCCAACAACGTTTCGTATCATTTTTCTTCCCGGACCCTACATGCATGCGTGGTACATTATGGTAATAGCTTTCGGATAAATTGTTAGTTTTTGCCTATTATTTTATAGTTTTGAGATTTTAAAATGGTATTGACTGTTAATAACATTACATATCGCTTTTGTTTATAGGACATTTTAAAATAATAGCATGAAAAAGTTTTATTATGAAGTTTTTGCTACCCAGACAGACATAGTAATTTTGTATAAACTTATTGATGTCGATTTACCTGTTTTATCTTTATGTGCGCCCCTGGCTCATTCCATTTTATTTTTTTCCCTATTTTCACACCAGCTGTATGCCGACTGTTTGTATGAGTAAACAATTCCCATAGCTATTATTGCAACATGCGCATTGCGACTATGGAAGTTGATGGTGGGTGGTGCGTCTTTTATTGGGACTGATAAGTACACCAGAGTGTGGCACAACCTCAGAAAGCTGTGATTTTTAGGTGTTTATGTGTGTGTTTTTATGCCCGTTCCAGCGTTACATTCCAATGTTGAGCAAATAACTGTGTTAACGTGAAACACCAATAAAATGGAAAACATAAATACAATACAATACAATTGCAATTTGGAGCTGTTTCTCACATCACTATTAAAACTAAAAGCTTTGTTAAAAACAATAAAAAGAACTACATATGTAACTAACCTTTTAATTTACCAGGAATCTATATTTTTTCTCAATTGTGTCGCTTCTTGTTTGTTATTTCATAAGTGGGTTTAAGTAGCTTTATAATGGCAAATGATATGGTAGAATATCTTCTTTTATATTAACTAGCTAGAAGATCCGTACTTTTGTCAAGAAAAATTGCCATGGCAGTGATGTTAAGAAATGCCTGGTTTGAAGACAAATTCTACCGAGTGCGTACCTTTTTATTAATAATACTTTTATAATTAGACATTTTTAAAAACCTTTAAATTTCTAACTTGTAGGTAATTCTGCACGACATTGATGATCAAGAGCTTTTAAGATATTTACCGAACTTGTCAAGTTACGTTTTTTCGGCAAACCCGGAACATCAAATAGAAATTCGATTCACCGAAGTAAGTACTCCCAAGAAATATTAAATGACTGGTTTCCAGAAACCTATTTTGTTTACTAAGCCTTTGAGTAAACTTCTATATTTAAAGCACATCGTAGAAAACATGGTATAGTTTTGGTCGAAGCTTAACTACAGTGTTACACAAGTATTAAAGCAAGAACAAACTACGATAAGTAGAGCCACATCTGAAAGGGCAACTCATAAATCCTACATACCTACTCCCCCAAATATGTGCACAAATGAACATATATTTTAAATATAAATATTTTAAAATTTAAATATATTTTTTATATTTTAAAACTATATAAACTTTATAACAATGGAGTTGTTCCAACAATGAGCTGCTGTGTGTATTGTTTTATCAGATGCTGAGATAGACTGCAGAGGCTGAGCCTCTAAACAATGTATCTTGTATTCCATTGTCAACATTATTAACACTTTAAACTACCTCTTTATCCCAAACCTTTTGTAACAACCAAAAACTGTCAGCACTCACTCCATTTTTACTGTTTTTTTCTCCCTTTCCTTTTAAGTCTTGGGGAAAGTGTTATTATCTTGTCTCTAGTTTTTTAGGCCTAGCCGCTATTTTTTCTCGACATTCGGCCTTGACTTAATGACTTTAAATCAACTTTTGGACATGTTTGCACACTAGAGGGTGCCTCTTAAACAGCAGTCGCTTGCCGTTTAGTAGGCATTTTGGATTCATAACGTTTTGATGAAAAAAAGGCCTGTGGTGAACTTACAGGCTTGGACTTAGCTATTCAAACAGTATGCATCTTTAGTTTCTGTGAGAAGGAATAATTATCGTAGTATCATGGATATTATGGTAATATTTTCCCGTTGAACATTCTTCTTTTTGGTGGAGTGAACTCTTGTGCATCACGAGCGGCCGTCCCACCCAATGGCCTAAAAGCTAAAAGAGTGGCATGAGGTACACCTCTGATTCCATGGTTCCTTTGCCACTTTTAGAGGAATGAACGATAGGAAATCTGTGCTCGTGCTGTTCGATTTTTAAAAAAAATTAGCTTATGTTAGGTCATAGGGGGAAAAAATCTGTTTCTTTATTTTTTAATTCAACTGTAGTGGGAAATTGGACCCTTCAGTTATGAAGAAATATTTTGATATTGGATAAATACACCCACCCGGTCACAAAATTCTAGTTATTTGGGAAGTTACAACACAAAAATCAGTTATTTTCTTGGGTCAAAGGCCATTTTGCGTTGGCTCCACTCAATTAACCAGTCAACCAACCATTCAAACAGTGTTTCTGTATCAACTGTTCCCTTGACTGAAAAACATTATTTTCGTTACTTTCAGAACACAATGTTTGAGGTGAAGCAACAAAAACTAAACACCAGGAAATCTGTATGTGATTCAGTGTTTGGTGAACCTGAAAATCAGTGCATCACAAGGCTCCCAACATAATTATGAGACGTTATGAGTTTTCATTTTTTTGTGTGGCATAATATTAATGAAGCCAATGTGACAAAAGAATCCATGTTTGTGGAAATTTCAACGGTTGTTGAAGAGAAAGTAGAAGAAATTTGTCGAAAGGTTTCTCTTCTAATAATTTCACACAAAACAAAATGTTGCAATGTGCAAAACTATCATAGAAAAAACTCGTGGGTATTAAAAAGTCGGTGGAAAGGACGAAGTTGTCCAGAGTTCTCAGTGTGAAAAGAAAAAAATGGCACCCACTATTCTGCTAGTTGAAAAATTAAATGATTCCCCCACTATTCTGTCCTATACATTCACAGAAAATGTCTGTTTGTGTATTGAAAGCACAATTGCATGGGGATTTTCATATGCCCAGATGTGATTATTATGAAAGTTCTCAATAGCATCTATCGTAAACTGGACTTCGTCTATAAACAGAATCATAAACATGAACAGGGGGTACCTAGCACGCTGTTCTAATAGCCATAGGCAGAATTCCACTCTTGGTGCATAATCTTGGTGCATGATATTGTTCTGCCAGTGCTGAACCCGCTGAATATGGTATGGATACTGGAGTTGTTCCTGCAGTATTCTCTAAACAGTTGCTGGTGAATCCCCTACTTCAGCAGCAATTTGTCGTGTGCTTGTTGATGGTTTATGATGATTATTATAGTTTCCAGAATTTCCTCTTCGACACCTTGTGTACGAACGGTAAATTTACGTGGGTTGAGAACGTGACGGTTTGGAAACTGAGCCTGGTAAGGACGTTGCAGTTCGTAGGCATTACCATTTCCTCGTCCATACATAAAATGAATCTCGACCATTTCCTCGTTACTGTAAGCAGGCATTATACTACGAAGCTGAATCGCACATAGAACTGAAACACTGAATTTAGTTGCTGTTGGATGGGATGATGCAAATGTCAACGATGGTTTGAAAGGAGGTGTAACACGACCGCTTGAGTTACATGTTGAAGATCGTTGCAGATGCTAAATTACAACTTGCCTGCTCTGAGTTATCTTTGCATCAATTGATATGGTATTTCGATGGGGGAACTGCCTGTTTTACTGTAGGCCTATTAACATACTTTAGCTAACTTTCAATGGCCTGGCTGGAACCATAAATATTTTTTTTACTTCCATGTTATCCTTTTACAAACATTTGATAATAGCAATTAATTTTCCCACCAAAGGCTTTAAAAAATTTTTATGTATCCACCCTACTAAATAGTATCTAATAATTCTTATTACAAAGAGACACACAAAGAACAAAAGTTGCAAAGCCATGGTAGCGTACTGAGAAATTCTTTTGTTTATGGCTTATTCTCTGTATAGTCACTTCGATTGTATTTAAGTATTTAGTACTTTCTCATCCATATCATGGCCTTCCCAATTTGATTGGTGAAAAAAATTTGCACCAGAATTTTGTTCAAGTAAATCCAGAGCACTTCTTTGATCATGTATACACCAAAACTGAAAATAAATCTTATCTGGAACAAAATGTTGATACTGTCTCAATTAAAGCTCTGTATGCTCTAACCCCACACAGTCCCACTTAACTCTGGACCAAACGTTTTTGTGAGTTAATGCACTCACAATCTTAAGCTAGGTTTAATCTACTACTTCCTAAAAGGTATGTTAAATTTCATAAAATTTGTAATTTTTAGCGTACATAAAATCATTGAATTGCAGGTCCAAATTATTATGATATGCTTTTCTGGAAAATATATCAAAGGTTGTCAAGCACTTTGAAATGAATAATTATCAATAATATATTCCATTGCATTTCTGTTTAGATAAGACATCCTGCTGGCTCCTGTGAAGAAGACAGAACAAAAAATGTGGACTGTATTGTTGGTTGTATTGAATCTAAAATTACTTCGGCCATTGCCAACCCTTGCAGGTATTCGAGAGATTTTCATTTATCAAACAAAATTCCATTTATTAATAGTAGTTAACTTCATGTAGTTACAACTACTTGTTAAACTATTTTCAAATTAGTTAAGCGGTAGTTACAACTACTTCCTAAATTGTAATTGATAACTAGTAGACTTTTAAAGTAAACTTTTTTAAAGTTCTTGTAACATGTAAGTAGGCCTAGTAGGATAGTACTATTTTCGACTTCACAGTGAGGACAGACAAGATGGTTGCCCCCATGTAAACTATGGATGCTGCCATTTTCCATGATGGCTGCCCCCATGAGAACCAGAAGCGGAACTCGAAGTGCCACTATTTAGAATGACATCACTTCCTGGCCACCATTTTGGGGCGTTCCATATTGAAGTCGGCCATTTTGGAGTGTTCTAAACTGAAGTCTTCTATTCTGGGGTTTTGTGAATTCTTTGCTCTCGGCTAGTCTTAGTTTTCTCAGCAGGGATTTTTCACGATTTTATTTTATTTTATTCTTGTAAATAAATGTGAGAAAAAATAAATTCTTTTAATCCTGAGGCTAGGTTTGAACCGGAGACCATTGAATCAATAAGTCCAGATAGAGTCCAGACCGCTATACCAAACAGAGTCAGTTGCAAGCTTGATATTAAACGATGGTGCGATGATTGAGGTGAAGAATTTATCCGCGTACTGATTTTTTAACCGAAAGAAATTGGTCGGAGGGCCCAGTCTCCGTTATCGTACTGTACGACGTGGCTTTACCTCTGTACAGGCGGTAAAAATTATAGGGTCAATAAAGCCGAGCTCTTCCTTTTTTTACAGTTCATAGTGCGTGCGTAGGACCGACATTAGCCAAGAGGTTGATTTATAAACATTACTAATGCCGATTTTAGGTGCGGACACATTCATACATGCACACACACACGTACACGCACACACACACACACACACACACTGCTGTTGGTCAAGATTAGGGGTGGGTTAGATCTCTCAATTAAGGTAAGGCTACGGTCGCCTTTCCACCTTGGTTGGACCTGCCAGAGACCGAAGTCTCCGATGACATAGCCAACCGCACCGTGTAAATAATTTATGATCCACTTTCCTAATCAGCAGCACTTTTGGCTTGCTTGGCGGCCGCGTCTCTGGCTCTCACCTGAGCCTTCTGTTCCTCGGTCATGGACTTTCTTTTCTCCCGTTGCATCTGGATCCTCCCGACTTGTGGTAACTCTTCCGTTTTCGCGTTGCATCCTGCTCTCTCATCATCTTCTCTCTCTCTTCGCACGTGAAGGCATACCTCTCCTGCTCCACAGGTGCTTTCTTGACATTCTCCACTCTCTTCCGTTCCTCACTCATGGCTTCATGTAAGTCCTGCACAGCAGCAACCTTTCGCAACCTATTGGCCTCTCTCCACTTCTCCCTCTCGTCCATTTTAGCCACCTGTTCTACCTCTCGACCTGATGGTATGCCTTCCACTCTCGATTCCCCATTCTCGCTATCCGATGCTTCCCCTTCGCAATCTCTCTTCTCCACCTCCTCCGGATCGCTTTCCAGGTCGATGTCGGGGTCGTACGGATTTAGAAAGGACTTAGACATGAAATCCGTAATCAGCAGATGTTTACGACTACTGATTGTTGTCCAAAAATCCTTATTGACGACATGCTGCTCGAAACAACGCTTGTAGTCATCGTGTCCAAGATGCTTCTTGACGAAGGTCCTGTCAAACCCGTTTGGTGTCAGCTTCTCTTTCTCCGCTGTCATGTAGGAGTACATCTTGGACCTGAGGCCTACAAACTCTTTAACAGGAACCCCTCCCAGCACATCTTTCAATTTTCTGAGGACTTGCTTGTTCTCCGTGCTGTAGAGGGGGTGATCACGATTATAGTTCAAAGTGTCGAACCACTCGCTATGGTTGGGAGCCATGTCAGCATAGATGTGTTCGGTCTCGAGGGAGTAAAACAGGTTGTCCATGTACATGAAGCGTAACGATGCATTGTTTCCATAATTGGGTTTGAAGTACCCATAGTGAGATTGGTACATCAACAATTTGGATGGTTATCATATGGAGAAGCCGAAATAGATGGGTAGGTCGCAATCGATGGCACGAGCCTTTAATAGTACGGAGAAGAAATGGTCGTTAAGAATTTGGAACGAATCTGCAAGTGGGAGTGTTGTGTACTTTACAGTCTTCTCTACTTTGGCGGTGAATTTAACGGACAGCCTGTTTTGCTTCTGTTCGAACGTTTTTACAAAGACTGAATTATTTGCCAGCTTGTAGAGGTTCTTCTCGAAGTCATTAGCCTCATTCTGTCTTTGTTTGGTGTTACCTTCAATGTAGGGTTTAAGCCAGGCGACTTACTTGTAGCCCAGGATGCGGCAGATGCGATGGAGTTTCATTCCTTGTTGTAAGTAAAATTATAAATATCTAAAGTTGACGATGTATTTACGTTTTTTTGAAAAATGTTTGAAGTCAGCTTGGTGGTTGGTTTTACATCGAGACCGATTTCCTCGGGTACCCTCTCGAAGAACGGTGAAACCGTCAAAGGGTCGATCTTAAACCATTCCGGAGCCAGCAGGTAGTCATTGTGGGCGTCGTGTAATCTGGGAGGGTAGTTAAGGTATACTTCCAACATGTAACCATAATCGCCATTATCTGACACCGAAAAGACGTGGAACGCTATAATTTCTCGTTTAGTGAACCATCTAAAGTTTCCGTAGGGTAACTCCTGGACCATGACCAACCCGTAGAGGTTGTTGGCATCCAAGTAGATGAGGAAGGAGATGGGGCACTCGGGATCGCAGGTGTCGGGGAAATAGCAGTTGTTTGCAGCAGCATAGCAATGAGCGATGTAGGAGAGCTTGCCTCTGATGCCGGAAGTGATGAAATTATGTTTATTAACGTAGGTGAAGAGTTCCAGTTTGGCTTTTGTTTGCCTGAGTATAGCGCCCAAACTGGAGACTATTGTGGAAAGGTAGTAGAGGGATTGAGTTTAAATGTTCGAAGACAGTGCGAAAGTTTCCAAAGACTTCGACGAGGAGGTAGACGTCCGTCATTTGCTACACGTCGTGGTAGGCTGCAAAGATTTTAATGGCTAAGATATTCCAGATGGTCCGAGCGTGTTGGTACTCCTCTTCGCCGATGCCTTCCTGTTTGGCTTTGGAATAAAAAGTATCTCTCAGAGGTAGTTCCGTTTGATGAAAAACTTCTGTGTCAGTTACATGCTTGTAGGGGTAGTGGCCTTTCTGGGTAAGTAGGTTTAGGAGGGTGTCTGTATTGATGTTTGGGTAAAATGCTGTGAAATGTTCGAAAAGAGAAGATCGCTCCAGTACGGCCCTGAGAAGACACCACCCGCGTTCTTCAGGTTGGTGATGAGCGTTGCCAGGGACGAGGCCAAGTATTTCAGGCTGTTGATGAACCTGAGCGTGACGGTAACATTTTTCTTAGGTGCATTTGGTAAAGGATAGGTAGGTCTCAGATTCACCGACATGCTCTGAAATCGCTCCGCGTTCCTGGCTATGATGTTGATGCTGCCCGTAAACTTCTCGGCTGCGGAAAGCAGTAGGTTCAATAATAGGAGCCTTCTAAATTGTGGAAGACTACGAGGATGATGCTGGTTTGCCTCACCGACAAATTGCATTTGTTGTGGCTGGCACCGTGATACTTGCCGGAAGGAAAGTGGCCGTGATCCCGGACCTTTCTCTCTTCCAAGGCTTTCTTTTTCGATGTGTAAAGACCCGTGTAGAAGTCACTGCAGAAATGGCAAGTTTGAGCAAGCAGGAAACGAGCTTCTTCTTGTTTGGTTAGGGCGAGAGGACGAGGATTAGTGATGATGGCGGCGTACTTCAGTCCCTCTTCCTCCACCGACCTGACTTCATGAAGTCTTCGACCGCCTCGAGTCCGAAGTGATGCTTCTCGTTCACGAGCTCTTTACCTAGTCCGACGACGACATACCCGTAGATGCAAGGAACGTGTTTTGTCGATGGCAGTCAGAGGGCTAGTGGATGGACTGGGAAGAGGACTGGACACGGGATGGAGCAAGCATTCAAAGTGGGTGTACATCACCGAGGGTGTTTTGACGACTGAATTGCTTGAATTAGGATGTTGTTGCCGAGTGTCTGAAGTCGCAACCACTGGCGAAAAGAAGTGGGGCGATGGCGGGTTTCAGGAAGGTCAAAAGGTGGATAGGGCCACGGAGGAGAGAGTTACAGCCATTTACACCCACGAAGTTTTTGTTGTAGCAATGAAAACTACCACCCTGGGCCTCTTCACAAGTCGGAGGGCAGACGTGGCAGTAGTCGCACTCGGTCTCCTCACAAATTGAATGACGCAAGACTTGTTGAAAGTCATCCGCTAGATTTGCGGAATGGTGGTCGTGGCAATCAGGAAGGTGCTCCAACAACTGCCGCTGGGATGGAAACACGGCGGTACAAAATGCACAGGTGAAGGTACTTTTGGGTTCCATTTTTTAACCTAAGAACAACAAATCAAAAAAGAAATGTATGTCTAAGATTTGATATGTAAGGGAAAAAATTCTACATGTTTTAATAATGGATTGAATAAACTTACAAACACGGCGGAGATATTCTCTTGATGTAAATCAAATTGGAAAGTAAGAGCCAGTGTGGCGATGTTCCCTCGACGAAATCCAAACTGGAAAGAGAGCATGTTGGAAAAGGTCTTAGCCGTTATACTGGATCTACCGGAAATTGCACCACAACCGGTAATCACGCGATCGAATAGAATGTTCTAGAACGTTCCGATATGCATTACGGTCACAGTCGATATAGAACGTCATTTCCGGTTCTGACTCATCATTTTCCCAGTGAATCTAAATTACCCACAAATCTGTTAAATTCATCATCGTAACCCCGCCTCTTGACCAAGTAACTTGTCTGTTTCCCCACTATTTTCGTTTTGACGACTTTTTCCACCAGATTCAGGTCCGAAACTCTAGTCTTTTGCAACTCCTACTCGTAAAAGCCGTCCTGTACGCTTTCCTGCCAAAATCTTTCATGTTGTATGTGACCGGGTAAGTCTTCCTTACTTTATCTATAACATAAATTTCGTTGGTTCAGTTTTGAAGATAGCCTTTGTCGAACACCCCCTTTACATGAGATACGCGTACTTTGTCCCCGACCTTAAATTTACTAGGTTTTGTTAATCGCTTAGGAATGGCTGGTTTTGGAAGATTAACGTTTACGTCTTTGGGCCTCGCTTTAATCCTTCTATGCATAGAACTGTTGTACTTGTTTAGCAGAGAAGGAAGTAAGTCTACCCATTTATAACTGCCTCTATGGGTGAATCACATCGAAGTCTTCAGCACCCGGTTGAAACGTTCAACCAAACTCGCTGTGGTCTCTGAATAAGTTTGGTAGTTGTTGATATCCAGTCTTTTCGTTAGGGCGGTGACGGTGGCATTGAAATATTCCGTACCTTCGTCCGGGGCTTTGCCGAGACCAGCATTTTCTTAAAAGCAGCGGCAACATCGTCAGCATCTTGGATTTGATCGGTTCCGCTTGAGCAAACTTGCTGTACACGTCTGTCTGGGTGCGCAGGTACTTGTACCCTTTGTTGACTTGGGAGTACGAGATCATGTCGAATAAATCTATCTACCACAGGTCGGCTACGAACGAAGCTTTGGTCTTACGCCTGGGGTAGCAACGCCTTGTCAGCTTGTGGCGTTCTTTGGCTAGAGTTTCCATTTGTTACGTTTTTACAATTATTTTTATATAAAGAAATTTTCAACGGGAAATTTTTTGCGTATTTAACATAAGAGGTATTTCGTTTATTTATATACAAAGAAATTTTCAACAAGTACTTTTTGCATAAAAATCATAACGGTCATTTCATTTATTTATTTATTTAATTTTAATTACCCATCCCCAACTTGACTTTAGCTTTCATGGCACCGCGTATAATAGGGACGAAGATGAAGACTCCAATTCCGAAGTCGCTTTTAATACTGGTGCAATGTGATGCTATCTAGCTCAATGGGAGCACTCACACCTGCCTAGCTGATGCAAATCGAAGCCATGAGTCCAAGCACTCGAATTAGAAACTTGGAAGAAGAGACTTCTTTGCTAGACACCGTGCAACTAGGACTGCTAGCCACCGAATACCTGCGCATGTTCGCTACCAGGGACAGTCTGACCGACCCCACTTTTGGTATGAGGTCCGAACCAGAAAATAAAAAGTACAAGGTAGGAAACTCTAAAGTGGATTTTGTAAACGACAACGTGGTGGTGGGAGAAAAACGACACCAGGGTACCGACGAGCTCTGGCAGTTGATCATGCACACGAATCTGCTAAAATTGAATGACGATCACCCGAGTCTGTTGGATTATCATGACATTCTTAGGAGAAGCAGTGCCGTGTACCGAGACCACGATCCCAAGGCTAAGAGACTGAAGTCGAGCGCCGGTTACAAGTACGCAACCTTCATCAAACCGGTTTGGCAAGTCCAACAACAAAAACTGCAACAACCACAACAGCAGACTCGACAAGGGGAAGGGTTCAGGGTCTACCAAAATCCGAACGATCTGTGCGAAAGATTCAAACTGATTAGGGCTTCTAGAGATGCCGGTAACAACAACCTGGACGAAGAGATCGTGCACATTTATGCGGAGTTGAACGCCAATGGTCTTTTGTCAGATGATGAGTACAGCAAATTGATCGAGGAGTTTGGACGATGTTAAAAAATAGAAACAAAATCATTTAACTAATAAAAGATCATGTATATATGATTAAATCCATTCATCGTACTTTCGTCTCGAGCGACGTCGCGAGAATAACTATTTTGTCCATGTCCATAGTCCTTTCCTCAAACACCACGGAATTTACCAGCAAATTTTCGACACCTCTACATCTCTCAGACAGGAAAGAGTGAGAGATCACCTTCATTAACTTGGAGACTTACAACTCCATTTTGAACGTGGAAGTCGGCATGTTGTATTCTTTCAACTACAGAGTTAATAGCGGCAAGGACTGGACGAGTATCCACACCCTCAAGGGCAGTTACGATCTGGACAAGATAGAGAACTATATTTACGGGAAACTGAAGAGCGGTCGACATTGGTACTAGCAGAACGATGCCTCCTTCTTACGAATCATGAGCAACTCCAATACTTTGAAATGCGTGCTGTACGTCACCAACGGGGAATACAAAGTCGACTTTTCTCCCAGCACCAGCCTTGGAAAAATCTTCAGTTTAAATCCAAAGACGTACAATTCTGAAACGGACGTTGCGAAAAACCCAGCCAACTACAACCAGATAGGAAATTCTTACGTGAACGGCTCGAGGCAACCGACCTTCTACTCCTTCTTTCAAAACAGCACGCACGGATACAAGATCGTGCAATCCCCTCACAACTTGATATATCTGCCGGTAATGAATAACGTCGTTCGTTCGGTTAGAATATGGCTTACCAACCAGGACGACCGGCTGCTGAATTGGAGGGGAAAACGGTTACTGTGTGACTGCAGTTGAGGAATAGGATTTAAAACGAATAAATAAAGAGATAAAAAAACGATATAAATATAATTTTTTTCTATAATAAAAGACAAATGTTGGATTTTAAGCGTAACAACAACAAACCAGCCTCTTCCTGTGGAGTCGTCACTTGTGTGCTCCACAATGGCAGCCATCAATTTCATGTCAATATGTTAACCCTACCAAGATACCCCTTTAACTACTAATAGGCTCTTCTATAATTATATATTGTATTAAGTTGCATCACATGACTTCCTGTTATAATTGTATTTAAAGAGAAGTAAACAGGAAGTTCGCTGTCTTATCAGCTGTAGCCTACACTCTGGTAGTCCGTGTGTTTATTACCATTGGTGCCCACGCTGGGCTAAGGTGTGTCCCCGCCTAGGACATCACACTTCCCCTTCAACTCACCACAACGAGTTGCAAGCCAGAAGACTTCGACTCCTCACCACTCAACAAGCCGCATATCTAAAAAGTCTCATTTCTACATGGAAACGGCCGAAAGTTACCTAAACGTCCAGGCGCTCTTCAGCCTCGGCGAAAATGTAGTAGAATACGAATTCCACGACTATACCCCAATAGTAGGCAGAAACGTAAATAACGTGAACTCGGAACTTAGATATGTTCCAAAACCAGGACTTGTTCACACATCTTCATATGAGTTACCTAAATGTGAAGGGCACCATGGTTAAGTCGGGGGACGGATCTGCATACGCCGCCACGGACAAGATAACCTTAGTGAACAACACGATAGCTTGCCTCTTTTCGAACATCAGCTACCAGATCGGAGACAAGACTGTCAACGAGATTAATTATCCCGGGTTTGCCAGAACAATGAAAGGAATAGTGATTTTTGATAAAAATATAGCCTATAAAAGTGCACATGTAAAACAATTAAACACGACGTTTCAGGGATAATTTGCACCCCGTTATCAAGTGTGGATATCGGCTCAAAGGCTTCGTACACAAATAAAAAAACACAAAATCATGTTATGGCAGACACATCTTAAAATATAAAAATTTTAAAAAAGTTTAAAAACCAAGAACCTATGTATTGCTGGCCGAAACAGCAAATACAGTAGGGAGACCAGCAAAACGACCTCTTCCCTGCGAGTGCAGGTAAGAAGTGAAGCCAGGTGGATCTCTCGCGCATTATATACCCAAAGTGAGCGGGAGGGAGGGAGGGGTTACTTCAAATTTCGAACTGGGATAGCGCCAACTGTCTTATTATGGGAACGTATTCTTTCAAGTTTCTGTTTTCAGGTAATATGTGATTGTAAACAGGTGGTTGATGTGACAAAATAAAAAGAGTTTCAAGATTAATCCTGGCTCATAGCTGTTTTTCAGTAAAAAGAATTGTGGCATTATCCAGGAGTGTGCCCTGTTTTTATCCTATCTGGAGAACTCCCTGTATTGATGCGGTGTTGAACAAGGGAATTTGTAGTGAGATTTAAATTTACATTGGATTTATGGGCGGTAATCCTTTCACGAAGTTTTGCTGCGTCTGTCCCACATAAGTGGCCGCGCATTTTGGGTCGGAGTATGGAATTCTGTACACCACATTTTACCTGTAATCACATATTACCTGAAAATAGAAACTTGAAAGAATACGTTGCCATAATAAGACAGTTGGGGCAATCCCAGTTCGAAATTTGAAGTAACCCCCCCCCCCCCTTCCACTCACTTTGGGTATATAA
>JAHWFP010176885.1:22434-36919 GCA_023313725.1 Lithobius niger
TTGCTAATATTTTCTAAATTATTTAGATATATTCTTTTAGTTAATCTATTTTTTCTCACTTCTGTTTGCGACCTCAATTTTTGTTAATCACTGGTCGTTAGGCCCCTTGGTACTAAGTACACCTTACAAAAACAAAATCATAAAAAAATGTACAATTGGTGAGGGAGGGGAGTGAGGGGGTCCATCCATATTACTAGAAAAAAATTTTTGAACGCTTCCTAAGGTCCCTGCCTAGGTTACAGTAGTATCAAATGAAGACTAAGTGAACAAAGTGAGAGACGTAATGAAAAGGATTCCTATATGTAAAAATCGCTTGCTTTGGTCACTAAATGCATGAACCTTGCTTCAGAATTGTGAATGCTTGACAACCTTTTCAACTATGCAAATGTAGTGTTTCGAGCATCCAACCTACTGAATCCGACCAATTTTGAGAGATATGTAGTTTTACTCTTACTAAGTAAGGTGCAAAATTTGTTGTGCTTTTTTTTTTTTTTTATTTTGTAACAAAGTTTCTTTATGACAAATTTGCCTAAACTGTAATCCGACTAGTTTACCTGATCGAACTTTGTCGTCATGAACCAGTTTTCACTTCTGATCAAAAAAGTGCTAGAGTGATGAAAATAGACCTATAAGATGCACACGTAACTAAATTACCATTCATTTGGAACTACTCTTATCTTTGTAGGTGTCTTAGATTCATACCAGTAGCAGTACAAACACACACGCTCACCATATGATTTTAATAATGTAGATTTTTAAACCCATCTTACTAAAAAAAAGTAGTTAAAAATAGTTACTTATACTAACTACCACAAAAGAATTGTAATTGTAATTGTAATAGTTAGTAATAATCATTGGTGATTTATTTATTTATTTAAAAGTAGTTAGGTAGTAGTTGCAACTACTTTTTTTACTGTAGTTAGTTTAATTACTTTTTTAGTAGTTGTTGTTCATCACTGTAAATTTTTTTTATTGGGCATTATCATTTAAAAATACACATTTCATACTCACAGATTGCCTTACATGCGAAACCAGACCGTTCCTATACCAGACTGCACGACTGAAAAAGAAGTCCGTAAAATGATGAGTACAACAGTCAGTATTCTCAAAAGGCTTCACTTGGAAGATTGTATTTGTCCAAAGCCTTGCAAGGAAATATTGTACAACAAAGGAATAAGTGGTGTTATTCGAAGAAATGATAATTATCCACGAACAGGAGTTACACTTGAATTTTTAACTAACAAAAAGCTCCTAATAGAAGAAAATGCAAGCTACGGTATCTTTTCACTTTGCTCTGATATCGGAAGTGCATTGGGTTTATTTGTAGGATTCTGTGGTCTGCAAGTAGTAGAACTAGTAATGGCTTTGGGTACTCGAATTATGAATGGTAGATCGAATAAAATTTCCCATAAACACGAAGCTAAAGCTTTTCGTGCAACTGCCGCTTCTAGTGAATACCAAAAGAGGAAGATATGTTCTGGTCATTTGACTAAAATTCCTTGGTATTTGATACTGATGACCAGTTCCGGTTTGTGCATCTACCAATGTGTAGATAGGATTAACTATTTTTGGAGCGATCCATCTGAAATTATGACATACCACAATTACAATGAAAGTATCTTGTTTCCATTGATTACGCTGTATAATGATGAAAATATCATTAATTTTCAACTCTTTGTAAACGATGTAAGTAACTAATAACCCAGAAAGTAACTGCCTAAGGGTATTTCATAGTTTTTAATGAAATGACGTGGCACATTTTGTTTCTTTCTGATTGTTGTCTGTCATTTATTGTTTGTTTTCTATTTATTTCTTTTGTTTCCAGTCTCTCCCATCTGTTATACGTTTTCCCACTTAATGATACAATCTCCATAACAAACTCAGTGACCTGTGTAGTGTTGCTAGGATGCTCGAACCGAGTGTACAGAAAAGTTATCAAATATCATTCACATAATTAATAAAGCGATTTGATAGATTCGTCCCAAAATGGCCACTCTCTTTAAACAGAATATTGGGAGCCTGACCCACAAGGACGAATTCATAACTTAATTAACAATTATGTTGAATTAAAACTCAGCCAAAGGGATTGGTGAATGTGAACACATGATGAGAGCGTGAGATAAGTCATGTTACGAAATTTTATGAAAACTTCATAACATATGTGATACTTATTGATTTTATACAGCGAGTGTTTGTATGTAAATGAGATGGTTACAATACTTGGAAATATTTTTTTACAATCTGTCAATGTCATGTTCACGGTGGTACATCTGTTTTATACCATGTTTTTTTCTTTCAGTAATAAAAGGTATAAAAGGTGATCTAATGTAGAGCTACACTTTAACGAAACGACTGCAACATTTACAGTGGGAAAAAGTTACGTTAATTAGAAGCTCAAAGAATTTTCTCGAAAGCTTGTAGTTAATGAATTCCTTTATACTTCTAATTGAAACCACAGCAATACAATTCTTGAGCAAACTGAAATGCCTAATACCACGGAATGGCCATATTTATCTTTATTTTTAAACATATTGGATAATAAGTAAATGGTTGATTTAAAGGAATAAAAAATCCAGTTGGTTCAGGTACAAGTAACAATGTAAACTAATTTCGGTAAAATGAACTCCTCTTCCCACATTGATTCAGCTTAGAGCGATGAGCGTGTAGTTAGCCTGCCCATCAAAATCTATCTTATGCCTATTAACTCAATGGCATGAACACGATTCCTTGATAAATCTTTTTGTTCTTAAAACTATCCCCTTCAATTAAGAAAAACAGCCACGCAGTATTAAAAAGCAATACCATTTACTTTCAAATGGCCACTAAACACATCACTAGACGAGAGGCTGGTTTCAGAATTCACAGCATAAGTAGAATGAGACATGGATGCATGTGGTAATTGCGTAGTGGTGGTGTGTGATGTTGACAGTTTCTTGTTATGAATGCCGCCGTCAAAATTTTGATTTGTCATGTTTGTAGTATAATCTCAACTCACACATTGTGCCAGTCACCTGGTGCAGCTAGCAGCAATTACTAACCCCCCCACCCACCACCCCCCCAAAAAAACAATAGAGATTATCCATTTTTTTTATAAACAGTCATTGTAGGGAACTAAGGTTAGGATCATTCTTTTCAAATTCAATATTAGGGTGCCCTCCGATATGAAATAAATAGATACAAATCGCTGGAAATAATACTAAGGAAAATCGGAAACAAGCCAACAGCGAAAAACAAACACTAGAAATAACGTAGGAGCGGGTCATGCCACTCCGATGAAACGTAAGTGCATAAAGGTTGCTTACTGAACTACGTTATTTCTAGTGTTTGTTTTTCGCTGTTAGCTTGTTTCCGATTTTCCTCCGATATGAAAACAATTATGCTAACGGAATGGTAGTAGTCTGTAGCATAACAAAATCAGAACAAGAACACAAACCACTAACACCCAAGCCCCCAGCCATGATTGCCTAACCAACGTGTTCAAACGAACAGCCACCAAACTCCAAATAGCCTCTCAAGTGCTGGTAAGAATCAAGTATGGGTATAAATTACTTATTTACATCGTTTCCAACATTGCCGAGGAGGATATGCATTTTATATATCCGCCGAGGACGTCTATTGCTGGCATTCGATGTGGAGGTATAAGTCGTCTATCCTTCGAGGTATTGTTGAAAACGATGTAAATAAGTAATTTATACTCATACTTGATTGTTACCAGCACTTGCTGGGTCATTGTTGGAATTTGGTGGTTTTTCGTTTGAACACGTTGGTTCGGCAATCATGACTGATCGCTTCGGTATTAGTGGTTTGTGTTCTTGTTCTGAGTTTGTTATGCTACAGACTACTACCATTCCGACCAGTCAGAGGCATCATGAAGGCGTTTGCTTTAAAATGTAAAAAAATGTGTTACGTGAGTTCAGCCTATTTTTTTATTAAGTTTTTTTTGTTTTTGGAGAGTTAAGGCTTTTTTGGTTGATCTCTCTGTTTTTGGTGTGTTGTTGAATTAAGTCTATTTTTCTATCTTAAGATATGTTTGAATTTAGTGCGTTTATTTAATTGTTGTCATGGGTTCCGGTGCAGGTTTGTAGAACTTTTTTAAAGATTCAAGTATAAATTCACTTCCTACGCAATGTATCTATGCTACACGGGACATTGTTGTAAGTGGAGGCTAACTAATTAACCTTCACTTACAACAATGCGCCGTGTAGCATTGCTAGCGGTAGCAAATTTATACCGACTTTTATAACAATACATTTTTGGGTGTAAACATAATCATACAAAGATTAATCACATCGCACAATCCAACAAGTCGGTAAAAAAATAAATTCTTAAAGCGCTGATTCGTTGTATGTGTTGGTATTAGCCCAATTGGTTACAATTTTACTATACGGCTGCATGTTATAAATAAATTTATTCTGTCTGCAGATTTCAACAGACGAAATAGAGATTTTGAAGATACCGTGTAATCATGAAGCACCTGTTTGTTTTGTTATCAAACCAAGTAAGTGGGTTACTTTATTTATTATCGCTTCATTTAATGTCTATCTTAGGAATGAACATTAGTATTAAGGTGCCAATAGAATGGACTGTATGTGGTATTATTTGTTTACCATTCTGGTGAAGTTGTATGAACAAGTTATAAATACTAAGTTAAAATATTCTCCTTAAGATTATATACCTCAATACGCACGTACACGCACGCACGTTACACCAGTACATTAAAAAAATATTGTGCATTTTGATTTGCATTTTATACAGTCATCTGTAATGAAACTAGTGGTTGAAAATAGAGGTTACTACTTCAAGCTAAGATGGTGAAAAAATCTTACACCTAAATAATCTGAACCTGCCTAATTCTTTTAGAAGACATTTCTCAATCCCAATGGTTATCCAATATGTTCATAGTTTAACATAAGTAAATTTGTGGTAATCTGTTGTCAGTTTGGACTTGTGACACGATGCCTACAGGAAGAATCAGGAAGCCGAGCATGTATCTGATCCCTGCATTTCTGTCATAGCTGACGTGAAAGGAGAAGAATTAATCCAGGATTCTCAACTCCTGATTTCTCGGCCTGAGGTCGGCCTGATACTAGGATCTTGCAGCTCCACCCAAGAAGGAGACAAGTAGCAGGGTTTCTGGCCCAATAGGGTTAATCCGTTTTACTACTTAAACCACAGTAAAATGGAGCATGAGCAATAGGTTTCTGATACCTGAGTTGTCCCCATTTTTAGCTGTCACCATCTCCTGTTAACTATAATGAACGTTCACAGAAATGATGTTGGGTTTACTAATCCTAGAAAAATTGGGAAAACATTGGAAAGGGTAACTTACCAGCCATGCATTTAAGTGGTGATACTTGCATGACAGAGGGTGAAAGAGGGTTTCTCGGGCTATATCCCTGAAACAGTATGGCGAACTAGTCCTAACTATGGGGTGCAATCCCCCAACAACAGTTATTTCACTCATGCAAGGAGGGAAGTCAGAGACAGGGAAGATATACAGAGTGAGGCGGGACCGACATCACAGAATCAACAATAAATAAGACAATGCCAGAAGATTCAAGAGGAATTGACAATAGACATGATAAGAAATGTATGAGCGACTATGGAACACAGTACAGCTGAAGTCTACAAGCTTCAATAGGACATTGTAACAGGTAATTTATAACAGTTGCCATTCTTAAAAAGGCTCATTAGTGGTATTAACTTGTCAATTAGGCACTTTAGGTAAACAAACTTGAGAAAAAGTGCCTCGTTATGCAGGATGGTGCAAACGTCTCGACACGATCCACCACTTTTACATTAGTTTGGAAAGAAAAAGCCATTAGGAAATAAGGACCATCTGTTAAGTTTCTTAGGTCAATTATCTTCTATGATTAGTACAAGCATTAGACATATTGTTATTAGGGTTCGACTGAGTCCGGGTAAATACCCGACCCGGTACCGGGTAATACTATTTTTGACCCGGCTCGGACTCGGTAAAAATTCGACCGAGTACAAACAACGTAATATTTACTTGTAGAAAAATTTTTTTTAAATTTTCATTTGCACGCAATAGATATTCATTAATGTGCAGAGAAAAAATCAGATAAATTGCTTTAATAGTTTTGGAGAACCAAATTTTTTAAATTACGGGCTGTAAACGAACTAAAATTGAAAATCTCCATGTTGAGAAAAAGTGTCCGTAAGTCGGCAAAAGTTACCCTAAATATCGTTGCTCCCACCTGATAAGCTATAGTGTGAATGTTTATAGGCTCCTTTTCCATTTTAGTTGCACATCTTCCAATTGCTTTGGAAAGGCAGCTCGAGACCACCATAAACAGCCTCTTACATTCCATCTGATTGACTAATGCCAAACGGGCATCGAGAAGATGTGTTGAGAGGCCTAGATAGAGGGGAATTCCAGCTTTTCAATGAACCCAAGATGGCGGCGCCCAGTCAAATGGTTTGATCGTTACCGCTGTAGAAAACGACCAGTTTTTTGTTCTTGTACTTCGGAAAAAGGAATGAACACCACATTTTTGCAGTTTTTAGTGAGACTGCACTCACCTAAAGTGTTTTTTCTAAACGTATAGACATCGTTAACAACGTTTTGTTTAAAGAAATTGATGCACAACATATCGGGTAGCAAATTTCAGTTTTTTTCATGTCGATATTTCGGCCTAAAATTGCATTTTTCGACCCGCACTTCCCCATAAAAGTTTCGACGTATGTATGTCGTTACTCCACTTGGGCCACATCATTGCTTAAAGGATTAAAGCTAACAAAGGCCTATTGTGAGACAAAGTAACCAAAATGTATTTTATTTTTCATTTCACTTTATTATTAAAAAATTTGGAACAAAGAATTGCTGAGTTAATTTAATTTTTGACTTCACTTTATTTAATAATGTAAAGTTTATAATTTAAAAATTTTGAAGAAATATTACTGGTATTTTACAGGTTTTTAAAGTTGGTTTCGTCCCTTTTTTGCTTCCCTTCATTGTTATACTATGTGCAATACAAAACTGGACGAAAGCAAAATGAAAAGAACTGAAAGCAAAAAAAAAAAAAGAACAAAGTAAAAAAAAAAGCTGCATATTAAACATAAAGCAAAAATTGAAAATCTACCACCTGGTTTTACTATTCGGACTCAGCTCGGACACGGTTTTTTTTTTACCCGGTCGATCCCTAATTATTATGTAGAAAGAAAATAAAACTTTTTACAACCTTAATATTTAGAGTAGCCTATCATTGATGTGATTAAAATGAGTAAAAACATGTTTGTACTCTGTGTCTGGACAAATGACACAAATTGAACATCAAAACAATGAATATTTTGGCTGAAGCTTCGAAGGCATGCACACTTCTGGTAAAGCTGGGCCTCCTCCTGCACCTATCACATGCGAGTCAGTGGTCTGGTATGACGAGGTTGTCCAATTGGGCTACACTCCTCTGCATCATCGTCTTCGTCTCACAACTTGTCTTGCGTGCTACATTTAAGGTGTCATCGCCACCCACCATGTCACTTACCAAGCGAGGGTCGGAAAGGCTCTGCTATGTCGACCTCTTCCACTGTGTATTCTCCAGTCAATTCAAAGGCTTCCTATCATCTCCCAATATAAGTCCTGTTGACGGGCTGCATTCCTCACTCGACCTAGCTAGCAGACTCTGCTCGGAGACAAAATGGGATGTGGTTATGGTGGTGGCGAGGAGGTAGTCAGTTTGAGGCTAAGCCGTGTGGTGGAATCATGGAAGGTGTCATCATACTCCTGGAGGGAAGCGGAAGGATTGCTCCCATATGCATTGTAGAAGGTGTTGACGTAAAAGCAGTCAGTGGTGTTTATATTCACAAGGTAGAGCACTTCTGTTGCCACCTCATTATCATCAAGATTTTTGGGGTGGCTACACATACATTTCTGTTTCCTAGCCTAGGAGTGGATAAAGTGGTAAACCAGGCAGGCAAAAAGCATTAACTTATCCATGTCTGGCTCTTCACCTGAACAAGTTGTGCATAGGACACATGCCATTGGATAAAGCACTAGTGCTCAGCTTATTATGAAGGGTCATTGCCTCAAGGCAAGCTTCACCCCAAAATTGTTTTAGAAGTCCCGCTTCTTCCAGAAGGACGCACTGAATAAATTTAACATAAAGGTGCCAACGTTCCTAGATTTTGTTTCCCTATGCATGAATCTACAACAATGATGAGTGCCATTACAATGGAGGAAGTCTTGCAGGTTTATAGCGATACATCGTGGCTCCATCTGTTTTCAATTTGACACGGCTTTTGCTAGTATCAACCACTTCAGTTTTATCCCTGATGATGTGCGTGAAGAAACACCTGGTCCCCACATCAACAATTACAAACGGAACAGCATCCCCAGAAAAACATTAATTGGTACATTAATTTTGACACATTCGTCTCAAGATCATATTCAATTGTGGGAAATAGGTATCCGATTGTCCATTACAGGGTGTAGATGTTGCTGCATTTAGGTCTTAAGCCAAACATTGCAGAAACACTAAATAAGTAGAGTCCTATAGAGGAGCAAGTGATGAGTTGTAAATCGTTACAGACAGAGAGGGAGACTGGGCGTACTGGATGCCACATAAGTGCTGCACGGATTCAGCAATGCAATAACAGCACTGCTTCTCTATACTGTCCCTGTTGAGTCTAATGATACATTAGGGAAGAATCCAAGTAGTGGCAGTCAGGAGCAATGGGTTTTAGGTTTGTTATGGCTACTGCTGTGTCTGTGAAAGGATTAGGAATGACAACAGTTCCACTTGGATTAGGTCCAAAGTGAGTACAGTAGGGCTTCTGTACCATGTGGAGTTCTTGATGGTTGATGCCTCGTAGAATCCACATGCAGGCACAGTCCTCTGTTAACTGGTATCCTGTTGCTGTTATTTTGTCAAGGAGTTATCTTGCTCTGCCGATATAAGGCTTAATACTTCCATCAGGTGCATAGCAGTGTTGGTTATTTTTCTTATCATAAACAAATGATGGAAAATGGGGCTTTTTTGACAAAAAGAGTTTAGCCTGTCCCATATGGGCCCAGCGAGGGGTATGTTGGAGGAACCATGTCGGAGCCATTGGGTGCATCATCAAATACATTCGTTATTTTGTTGTGTCCAGTCACTTATTTATTTTTACGTTGCTGCACCTTATCTAACATGTTGCCTTGTACGATGCAAACAGTCTAAAGTTTTCCAATCCAAATATGTAGTAATGAAATTGGGACTTACAATAATGATAACTCTTGGCTCAATTAGTGTCACTATTCCTATGTAGACCTTCATGTGGTGTAGTGCCACTAGCTGGTGCAATTGCTGCTGTAGGGCAGGCATCACTGTAGGAATCCATTGGTTAGCCATGCTATTCTCTGTAGCTGTCATAGGGCTTTCAAATCTTCTGCTTTGTCTTTAGCATCTAGCGTAACAGGTCTGAGTCTTGAAACTATTCATGGTACCATAACAGTAGTATGGATGCGTCTTGAAATTCTACATGCTACCATTATAGTAGTAAGAAGGCATCTTGAAATGCTGTCTACTATCATTACGTGTTGGAAGTTTGGGTGGGTGACACGTTTACTAGTGGATAAACCAGAAAACCGACATTGGTCCGATCCCTATGGACCTTTGAGACCTGAAAGGTTAAGAATTGAATCCAGGAGTCACGAATCTCGGATTCTGGGACTGAGGCCAGTGTTGCTCACATTTTGCAGCTCTACTCAAGAAAAAGACAATTAGCAGGGTTTCTGGTACAATAGGGTTAATCTGTTTTTTTTTTGTGTGGTTTTACTACTGCAAATGAAGTGAAATGGAAAGCCGTTGCAACACTCATGCACGTAAGTCTTCCCCATCTTTTGCTCTCACCATATCTTGTTAATCAGGTTACCAACGTTCACATAAATGTGGGCTTCACTATTCCGAGAAACATTGAAAAACCAATGGAAAGGGTAACTCACGAGCCGCGCATTGAAATTGTGATCCTTGCGTCACTGTGGGATGAAGCTGGTTTCTCGGGTCAGCCCTAAAACAGTATAGTGAACTAAGACTAATTCTGGGGAGCCAGCTCCCAAAAACAGTTACTTCACACATGCAAGGAAGGAAGTGTGATAAAGAGAAGAAACAAAGAGTTGGGGCAACCGAAGTCGCAAAATGAACAATAGATGAAAACAGTACAAGTATTATTTAAGAAAAGCTAGAAGATTCGAAAGGGAACTACAAAAAAGATGGCATAAGAAAGGTACGAGCGATAATGGAAGACAGTACAGCTGAACTGTACAAGCTTCAAAAGGATATTATGTGCAATTCCGATACAGAAACAATGCAGATATAAAACAAAGAGTGGCATCAACAGACATAGGGACTTTAAGATAGACATACTTGGGGAGAACAGCCACTCTCTGGCCCAGTTAGTGACTCTGCTGATTTGGCAGATTTACGCTCTGAGCTCAGGTCTTTGACGATGACGGTGGGCAAGCTTATTACTTTGTTGACCCAGCAACATCCATCTCTGCAGGGTCTTTTGGGTCCTTCGGACCCGGTTGCTGCCTTGCCGTCGACATCTGCCCAGCCTGCAAATGCTTCTGCTCCTGCTGCTGTTCCTGCTGCTGTAACTGTTCCCAAGCAGGATGGGGCTTCAGCTAAGCCTCCGCCTGCCCGGAGTGAACCACAGAAAAAGTTGAAGAAAAAGGCTCCTGCTGGTAAGGCCTCATCACCACCCGTGTGGACGTCGCCACCAGGAGAGAAAGTGAAACTGTCGTTGAACGGCCAGCTTGCTGAGGGGTCCGTTGTGTCCCCTCAACATCTTGATACTACTTTGCCCATGGAACAGGGAGAGATTTCCTGTTCCAATTCTCCAGAACTTTTTCCTCCTTCCGAGGACAACTTCGTTCTGAACCTCACTCCATCTTTTGATTCGGGTGAGGATTCGGATGTTTTCGGATCGCCCAGAGGAGGAGTTGAGGAGAATAATTCAGTCTTCAGCCCGCCCTAATGCCTGCACATGCCATCGTTCAGTGGAACTGTCAAAGTTATCGGACCCATGCCGAAGAGCTGCGGCTGCTTTTGTCGCATTGGCGACCTCTGTGCTGCTGTCTCCAGGAAACCTGCTTTAAGGCGTCAGATAATCCGGTTGTTCGAGGTTATTCTGTCTACCGTCTGGATGCTGACCCTGTGCCACGTGCACATGGTGGTGTTGCAGTGCTGGTTCAACACTCTCAGCCGCATGCCAGTGTGCCTCTGCACACTAGGCTTCAGGCGGTAGCAGTTCGTGTTTCTTTCCATTTGGATATTACTGTCTGTTCACTTTATTTGCCACCGGATGAGGTCTTTGGGGTTGGTGACCTGGAGGACCTGGTCCGCCAGCTTCCTGCCCCTTTTCTGTTGCTGGGCGACTTTAACAGCCACCATGTCCAGTGGGGGGGACCTCATACAGACAACAAAGGGAGGATCCTTGAGGAGTGGATGCGGAGGGTGTCCGTTTGCATCCTGAACGATGGAGCCATGACACACTGTAACTTGGCAACGGGCAATTGGTCAGCGGTGGACTTAGCCTTTTGCTCGCTGGCCATCCCAGTTCACTTCACTTGGGCTGTCACTGCCGATCTGCATGGAAGCGATCACCTCCCCATTGTGTTGTCCACAACACAAGGGGGTTCTGTGGCTTCCAGGCCAGCTCGGTGGGCGCTTAAGCGTGCTGAATGGTCAGCCTTTGCTGAGGCTGCTGTGTTTCAGCGTGCGGTTGAGGACTTTTCTGATGTGGATGAACTTTCCACTCATTTCACTGATGTGGTCCTTGCTGCTGCTCATGCTACTATCCCGCGTACGTCCACACAGCCGCGGCGGGTTCCTGTTCCGTGGTGGACGCCTGCTTGCGGGCAGGCCATTCAGGCCCGCCGGCGAGCGTTACGTGCATTCACGGTCAGCCCGACTACTGGCAACTTTGTAGCGTTTAAGCGCTGTCGTGCCCGTGCCAGGTATGTCATCCGTGAGGCTAGACGTGCTTCGTGGACAGCTTATGTTTCGTCGATCACGCGCTCCACGCCTGCTCAGCAGGTGTGGCGGAAGGTGCGCCAGATCTCGGGGAGGAGCGTGCTTCCCCCGGTTTCACAGCTGAAGGTGGCGAATACCGTGGTCTCTTCTGTGCCAGATATCGCCAATTGTCTTGCGTCTGCATTTGCGCGGGTCTCGAGTGATGACCATTATGATCCTGGTTTCCTCGGGATTAAGTGTAGAGAAGAGGCTCGCTTTCTTGACTTTCGCTCCGATGGGCTAGAGGAGTACAATTTACCATTTACCTGGCAGGAATTTGTTTCAGCTTTGTCCAAGTCGCATGACTCCGCCCCGGGGCCTGATGATGTTCACTATCAACTGTTGAAACATCTGACCCTTGCCTCCCAGCAGTTCTTGCTGGGGATGTTCAACCGTGTGTGGGCAGAGGGCTCTATTCCAGCAGCGTGGAAGACAGCAGTGGTCATCCCGATTGTAAAACCTGGCAAAGACCCTACTTCTCCTTCCAGTTATCGCCCAATCGCTCTGACTAGCTGTGTCTGTAAACTTATGGAACGGATGGTCAGTGAGCGGTTGGTGTGGGTGTTGGAATCACGGGGATTCTTATCTGTGTCCCAGTGTGGCTTTCGACGGTTTCGGTCAACTATCGATCATCTCGTTGCCCTTGAATCAGATGTGAGGGAGGCTTTTCGCCTGCGTCATCATCTGGTTCAGGTTTTCTTTGACTTGGAGAAGGCGTATGATACGACGTGGCGTTATGGGATTCTCCGTAATCTCTATAACTATGGCTTGAGGGGACAGATGCCACTGTTGCTTTCTGCTTACCTCTCAGGCCGTTCTTTCCGCGTTCGTGTCGGGGCGACTCTTTCCCGCCCGTTTGTCTTGGAGAATGGTGTGCCTCAAGGTGGTGTTCTTAGTGTCGTCTTGTTTGCTGTAGGGATCAACCCCATTGCTCAGCAAGCTGCTGTTCCCCAATCATTGTTTGTCGATGACTTTGGCCTGCGCTTTCGGGCAGCTCGCATGCAGACCTGCGAGCGGCAGCTACAGCTGGCAATTAACAAAGTCCAGACCTGGGCGGTAAGTAATGGTTTCCGGTTTTCTCCGGACAAGACTGTGTGCATCCACTTTTGCCGCCAACGAACACTGCACCCAGATCCTTGCCTATACTTGGGACAGGCACAAATTCCTGTTGTCCCACAGGCACGTTTCCTGGGTCTGGTGTTCGATACCAGGTTGTCTTGGCTTCCACACTTACGTCAGCTTAAAGACAAGGCTTTGCGGGCGCTTAACATCTTGCGGGTCCTGTCGGGCACTTCATGGGGTGCCGATCGCGCTGTTATGTTGCGCCTCTACCAGGCCCTTGTCCGCAGCAAACTTGATTATGCATGTATGGTCTATGATTCGGCTAGTGACTCCACTCTCCAGATGTTGGACACAGTGCATCACAGTGGCCTGCGTGTGGCGACTGGGGCTTTTCGAACTTCTCCAGTGGTCAGCCTCTATGCTGAGGCCTCGGAGCCACCTTTGGCCATTCGTCGGCGACAGCTTGCCATTCAGTATGCTGTGCGTTTGCGTGCTGTGCAATCCAGTCCTGCTTGGTCCATGGTTTTTGGGCCAGACTTGCGAGTCGGTAGACACAGTGTGGGTAAGGGTGACTTCCGCGAAAGGCTCCAGCAGTCCTGTCAGGAGATAGCCTTTGAAATGCCCTGCGTCTTGAGGCTTGGGAGAATGCCAGTTGCCCCTTGGCTTGTCCCAGGTGGCAGTTTCATATTTGCTCTGGCGTCCCTCCCGAAGGGTTCCACTCTACCAGCAAGGTACTTACAGGAGTTCCGACGGCTGAGTTCTCAGTACGCCGGTTATCAGCGCCTGTTTACTGATGGGTCGAAGTCCGACATTGGCGTGGCATGTGCTTGTGTGTGTAAGGGTGTAACGGTTGCCCATCGCCTTCCATCAGGCTATTCTGTGTTCTCTGCAGAGCTTTTGGCTCTTGGTTTGGCGGTGGAATGGATCCTTGACCTTCAGGGCATGCATTTCATTGTCTTTAGTGATTCCATGAGTGCCCTGGAGTCCTTGGCGAATTACAATCCTCGGAACCCCTTGACGCAACGTGTCCAAGCTTTGCTTTCCCGCTTGCCTGGCCGGCGGAAAACCGTGCTTTTCTGCTGGATCCCGGGCCATGTTGGGATAGCAGGGAATGAACAAGCTGATTCTGCTGCGAAAGGGGCCCTTTCTGGCCCTCTCGGTAGGGATCTCAGGCTTGTTCCCTCAGATGCCTTTCCAACTCTGCGTCTGAGGTTACACGCTTTTTGGCAAATCTCGTGGGACAGACAGGACGGCAATAAGTTACGGGCCATTAAAGGCACTGTCGAGGAGTGGCACTCGGCGTGTCGCCGCAGTCGCCGTGAGGAGGTTGTGTTGGCCCGTTTGCGAATTGGTCACACCAGACTTACTCACTGTTTCCTTTTGCGGGGGGTTGACCCTCCTGAATG